>JAASLG010001417.1:0-39479 GCA_013365235.1 Cercospora sesami
ATGTTGACGCTGCTTCATCCCAGTATCTTGCCCATCCAACAATGCTGCCTCGGCAAGCGCGCACCGGCCGTGATGCTTAGGAATACAGAAGACCATGGACGACCTTGTGGCCCCGAGTCGCCGAACACACTCGTCTTCATCTTGTCAATGTGCTGTTTGCTGCCTGCTTGCTAATCAGCGGACCATGTCCCAAAGGTCTTTCAATGAGCCTCAGTTATCCATATCCGAAAAGATGCTCCCATTCAAGCTCAGATTTCGCGCGCTCCGAATTTACCAAGCTCGTCAATCAAGGGCTATGGAGCCATATATGCTCACATGCTGAGCCTTGCATCAAACGAACGTCTCTCACTCGCTATGGGCCCCTGACACACGACTCCTCGGCCGAAAGCTCACCAGAAGCGATGTGCTTACATACTTCGTTGACCGATGACTATGTGTGGCGACTCATCCTTATGACTTCCCTAGGTAACATCTAAGTACAAAAAGCCTCTGGGCTTCTTGGCTGTGCAGCGTTTGCCACCGCCTACTCATGCACAGTGATCCTTCTTCTCGCATACTTCGTCCTCATTGCACCGTAACCACTGCATCAGGATCGGATTCGCAATCTCGCGCCAAGAGTACTCTCGAGAACTGTAGAGGAAGTTTGGATGCTGCTGCAACTAATTGCTAGGGCTGATGACACTTCAGAAGGACTTACAGTGAGTGTGGGTGATATAAAGCCCATGGGGCTTCAGGGACTAGACAGTGCTCCCACAGCCTTCAAGAAAACCCTTTGCCACCTATCGGAGTTATGAGCGAAGACCAGCGCATCACCATTTGCAAGACGAGCCTGAACCAGATCTTGACCTCGTTGAAAGAGAATCCCAGGGAATGGCGGAACCACGTCCCGCTGGCACGCACGATTATCGCCCATCTGAACGCCACGACTTTGATGCAACAAACAGACCGCTTGCAAGAACGAGTCTGGTTGATCGGAGGTTTGCAAAGGCTAGCGTATGCAGACCCGGACAGTGGAGGGGTTCCTGACGTCGCAGCCTGGTGTTCTCAGCAGTGGGCTGTGATTCAACAGAGTCAGCCCAACAATATCTCTGCACTTCGCGGATTGGGGCAAGCGTGGCTTGCGCGGGCGCAGCCTACACTTGCTCGCATTCAGCGCGAGGAGGGCAGATCCTCAAGTGACGGTCCTGCGCAATCTCGAACCGGCAGCACTTCATCGCAAACCGAGGCTGAGAAAAGGACTGGTACTGCACAGTATGTCGAAGCGCGTGGCAGCCTCCAGCCTGCGATCGACTTTCTCGAACGAGCCATTGCCGCAGCGACGTCACAGCACACGTTGACTGGAGACTTGCTTGCCACCGTGAGTCGCATGAGCATACCTACGCTTGTAGCAATACTTCCTGCTAAAATCAGATAGACCGCAGAGGCATACATGTCACTTGGCAATGTCACCTCGCCCCGTAATAATCAACAGCACTTTACTCGTGCTCTGCAGCTTTTGCGAGCTGCAAACTCAATTGAGGGTTACCAATTGAATCGCTATCTTCAGCAGTATGTACTCCTCTCGCATGGCCTTTACTCAGCTGAACCTGTGCAGGTATTTGGAAAGATATGGCAGATACATTGACGCTTGATATGTCATCTTCAGAACTTCTAGGAACAAGTAATTGAAGATTACAATCGCCTCTCAATGCGACTCAGTGACTAGACCGCGAATGAGATCATGAGCACACAAAATTTTGGAACGATAGAAGGTATAGATCTCAGCTAAGACAACATGCATACAACTCGAGCCTCGAGTGGAACGTGGCAGATTGTGGAAAATCTACATTCATCAGAAAGCATAAACATACAGACAGATAGAATATTTACATGTATCCGAGAATTCCTACACGATTTCGTTGCGCCTCTATTTGTGTTTGGCGTGACGCTCTATAGGAAGGATCAAAGAGGTGAAGTGGATGCAGCAGTCGCTTCCACATCGGCACATCGGCTTCTGCCCTGCCCTGCACGGCTTCACAAGCCTCAGACCACGACCACGACCACGACCGCAACACCAGACCGAATAATTCCAAACGAACAGACTGCGCCGATTGTAGAGACGTCACCACACAAAATCCTACCAAACCTGGACGCTGCATCTGAAAGATTCGCATAGCCTCGCAAAGAAGCCACGCAATCGCGAAGCCCTTGCTGCCTCTCTCGCATCCTGCTGCATCAAGCGGAAATAAGACCATCAACTCCATCATCATCACCGCAAGAATCGACACCGCAGCCTAGCGCTCGCCACTACCAAGCCTCTTCTTCGTCACCGCCGTCCTCGTGGCCGCTTGTCCACACCCTCATCAGCCTCAGCCATGATAGACGAACGCCAACTCCAGCTCAACCCCATCGTGCCCGAAAGCGTGCAACATAATGCTCGCGTACGTATCTTCCTCAAACTCTCACCTCCCTTCCCATACCCTCCACCCAAAGCTATATGATTGTTTCTCACGAACTACAGACAACCTCGAATATCCGCTCGCTCACAGCTTCGCTCTTTGGCGTGGCAGCTGGCACACTCGGGCTAGAGTCCTTCCCGGGATTTATCTTTTATTTTCTCGGGACGGCGATTGTTAGTTTGTTGATATTTGCTTTGAAGACGGAACAGAAACCTGAAAAGTACTTTTTTCGCGTGGTGGGAGATTTGTGGGTGGGGGATTTGTTTGGGGGTTTGATGAGTTTTGTGCTGACGTGGACGGTATTCTATGGGTTGTGTAAGGCTTGAGGAGGAGAGCGAAAAGTTGGAGTGAGATGGTTTATGTTTATAGAGAGGTTTCTACTTTGGATGCGCGAGGGCTCCAGCGAAGATGGAAGGAGATTGGGATACCAAGATGCCCTGTAGCGCAGGCGGATGTCAACTGATGACATTTGGGTTAGACCCTGCTTCATTACGCTCTCTGAGGCATACTGTCGCCCGGAGAGAAGTTAGATGCCAATCGCGAAAGGCAATAGAGCCAACCAACGCCGTTCTCGATGTACGAAACTTGACCAATTGATGGCCTCGTCAAATCATCGTCAAATATATAGTCAAATACGTGGCTGGAAAACGCCAAGCTATCGCGCTCGAAGTGCGCGTCACGAACGCGCGAAGGCGCGTCTCTATTTCGCCAAACTTGTCTCGCAAACAGCCCCTCCAGCTTCCCTCTTCTCACATACACACACAACATCGACTTTGCGCACACAGCTCATATATAAGCACCAACTCCTTCCACCTTCTTGAAAACCCAAGAGCAAACAGACAAGAGTACGTGGTCCCTGTGGGAAAGCTTCAGGCATCAGCTAACATCTGTGCAGTGTTGGAAGCACGTCTCGAGCAGGCCAACCTGCTGAAGAAGGTATGCATACGGCACCACCCTCAAACACCGATCCTACAAACTAACACTACAAACAGGTTGTCGATGCCATCAAAGATCTCGTCCAGGACTGCAACTTTGACTGCAATGACTCCGGCATTGCTCTCCAGGCCATGGACAACTCCCATGTTGCCCTTGTGTCCATGATGCTCAAATCCGAATCCTTCTCTCCCTTCCGCTGCGACCGAAACATCGCCCTCGGCATCAACCTCACCTCACTCACCAAAGTCCTACGATGTGCACAGAACGAGGATATCTTGACGATGAAGGCAGAGGATGCTCCAGATGTCGTCAACTTCACATTCGAGAGCGCCGAGAGTGACAGGATCAGCGAGTACGATATCAAGCTCATGGACATCGATCAAGAGCATTTGGGTATTCCAGAGACAGAATATGCGGCAACCATCACACTGCCAAGTCCAGAGTTCCAGCGTATCACCAGGGATCTGTCTGCGCTTTCAGAATCTGGTATGTTTGGACACTGCTACACTGTGGGATAGAGCACTGACAATATCAACAGTCTCGATTGAGTGCACAAAGGACGGCGTAAGCTTCAAGTGCGCCGGTGATATCGGAAACGGCTCTGTCACTTTGCGCTCGCACACGAATGTGGACAAGCCAGACCAGAACATTGAGATCAACCTCACCGAGCCAGTCGCACTCACATTCTCGCTCAAGTATCTGATGAACTTCTGCAAGGCTAGCGGTCTTAGCGGGCAGGTGAAGCTGTGTTTGAGCAATGAAGTGCCACTTCTCGTGGAGTACGGGCTCAGCAACAACTCTTACTTGCGATTCTACCTCGCACCAAAGGTATGCATTATCTGGCGTGTGTAGCCTCAGACGGATGCTAATTGTTCTCAACAGATCGGTGACGAAGAGTAAACGCAATGTGCCACGAGACGAGAACCAGAGATTAGTATGATTCGCCGCCTTCGAGGCGCTGCGAAGCTGGTGGCCCTTTCACCGGCTCCACACGTCCCACCTCCCGATACCATCTGCATTCGAGATTGCGCACAGCAAGATGTCATAGAGCATAATGTTGGATGGAGTGTGTACATGAAGCAGCAGTAGTAGCACAGCATCGTCAAAGGCATTGTAGGGCAGGAAGAGACGAAACAAGCACGGATAGCAAGAGCAGCCGATGTACCGACGATAAACAAACACCCCCACCCTTGTCATTTGCTGACTGGGCTCTGACACATTTTCGACGGACAACGCGTCCCTCACTTCCACAACACCATTGCTCTGCTCTGTTCACGAATCGTCCGCTGTCATCATGGCTGAAGCAGATGATCTCGAGGTGCCCGAGACTCACGTTCTGGCAATCGCCAGCCATGTGGGTTCTCCTCCAATGCCTGTAGGTGACACAATAAGCTAATGGCTACACAAGGTAACCTCTGGGTAAGTCTACAGCATGCAGACAGTCAAACTATATGCTGAACAAGTCCAAGTTATGTCGGCAACACCATGGCCACGTTCTGCATGCAGACCTTGGGCTGTGAAGTGTCCGCCATTCACACAGTCAATTACAGTATGCAAGACACACTTTGCGCGAAGTGAGCGCGTATCTCATTGACTCCACCCACAGGCAACCACGTCGCATACCGCGCTTTCAAAGGTCGCAAGTCTACGCCGGAAGAAGTCGCCGATCTCTACGCCGGCCTCAAGGAGACCAAACTCGACCATTTCGACATGATGCTGTCCGGTTACTGTCCCTCCGCCGCACTCGTGGAAGAAGTCGGCAAAATCGCCCGAGAACAAAAATTAAGAGCTAGTACTAAACCTGGATCATTCTTTTGGGTGCTTGATCCCGTCATGGGTGATAATGGGAGGATCTACGTCGCAGAGGATACTGTGCCCGTCTACAAGAAATTGCTGAAAGATGCGGATTTGATACTGCCGAATCAATTCGAAGCAGAACTGCTTTCGGAGATCAAGATTCATGATTTGGAGAGTATGAGAGAAGCGATTGGGAAATTGCATGAGAAGGGTGTACCGAATGTGGTGGTGACCTCGATTCGACTCCCGCCTACGACTGCGAGTACGCCCGTACCGGGCGAAGGAGGGGAAGGGAAGTCGAGTCAGGCGAAATTGAGTATTATCGGGAGTACAGCGACATCCAATGGCACGCCTAGGCTTTTCCGGATCACTGTGCCTGCACTTCCGGTGTTCTTCTCGGGGACGGGGGATATGTTTGCGGCGTTGCTGGTGGCGCGACTGAAAGAGGCGGCAAAGGAACATGACGTGCTGAATACTTTGAGCTGGAGGAGTGGGGATGAGGTGAAGGGACCTGAGCTACCACTGGCGAAGGCCACGGAGAAAGTTTTGGCGAGTATGGGCGCAGTTCTGAGGGATACGGCGAGGCAATACGAGGGTGTTTCGAAGGAGCTGGAACAGGGTGAGGAGTTGAATGAGGGGGTCGGAGAGGAGGGACAGAAGGAGAGGGAGAGAGAGAGGCATTTGAGCTTGACAAGAGCTGCGGAAGTACGGGTTGTGCGGAATGCAAGGGCACTGAGGGAGCCGCCGACGCTGGGAGATTTCAAAGCGGTCGCGGTGGTATGAGTATGCTGTGAGGACAACGCGACTCAAGATGTTTCAGCATGCCGTGCTGTCGATAGTCTGGCACATGGCAGTCAGAGGGAACCACAGCTTCATGCTGCTGCAGACAATGACGCTGCCTGCACGCGCCTCTCTCACGTGAAGAACAAATACCGTAGACACCATTGAGCAATCAGATGATGTATTCGTGGGTGACATGGCATTTTGTGCAAGTGTCGTGCCGTGCCAGTCAAGTGACAAATAGCAGCTTGTCTTACCATACAGCTCCCCCAGCGGCGCTACTGCAAACTCCCGACAACAGCGTATATTCACTGCCCGAGCCCACTGCACTATTCACCCGAGGCACTGGCATCTGCGACGACAGCTTGCTGATTGCGCGAGCCAGTGAATATATTGTCACGGGTGCAATTCAGCCGGAAGGTTTCACAAGCCACTGGCGCTAGCCCCACAGAATCAAGAAGAGGGTCGAAGCTCCCAAATGCCACCTTTCACATTCAGCAGCCGAAGATAATATCTGTGCGGCACTGCTGACTTGGGCCGACTTCCCACTTTCTGTCCTCTTCTTTCCCCAAGCCATTGCCCGCTCGGATTGACCACTCGCCTGGCCATCCATCACCATGAAGTTGCACTCACTGCTCGCCCTGGGCGCCGTTGCAGCTACCGCACACGCCGCTGACGACGAATCGACCGAGTCGCTCGAGGCCAATCTCCCTTCTTTCACCGTGAGTATCTCGAAAGCACCCGAGAGTGTCGCTCTTGCCGCATGCTAACTGCTCTGCCAGCCCACCACAGTCAAGGCCGATTTCGTCGAGCAGTTCACAGACGGCTGGGACGCACGATGGAAGGCATCGCACGCGAAGAAGGAGGGCACTGAAGAAGAGTGGCAATACGTCGGCAACTGGGAGGTCGAGGAGCCATCTGTTTTCAAGGGCATCAAGGGCGACAAAGGTCTCGTGCTCAAGGACAAGGCTGCCCACCACGCTATCTCCGCCAAGTTCGACACACCCATTGACAACAAGGGCAAGACGCTCGTGGTTCAGTATGAAGTCAAGCTTCAGAACTTCCTCGAGTGCGGTGGCGCTTACCTCAAGCTTCTGCAAGATGGTGCCGTTTCTTCCCAAGACGAGTTCTCGAACGCCTCCCCATACGTGATCATGTTCGGTCCCGACAAGTGCGGTGCTACCAACAAGGTCCACTTCATCTTCAAGCACAAGAACCCAAAGACTGGCGAGTACGAGGAGAAGCACATGAACGCTGCTCCTTCTGCGGTCATCAACAAGCTCTCCAACTTGTACACTCTCGTCGTCCGCCCAGACCAATCTTTTGAGGTCTTGATCAACGGCGAGTCCAAGAAGAACGGCACTCTGCTCGATGACTTCACTCCATCTGTCAACCCACCAAAGGAGATTGACGATGCTGCGGACACCAAGCCAGAAGACTGGGTCGATGAGGCCAAGATCAAGGACCCAGAAGCGAAGAAGCCAGAGGACTGGGATGAGGACGCTCCATACGAGATTGTTGACGAGTCTGCTGAGAAGCCAGAGGATTGGTTGGACAACGAGCCACTCACTATCCCAGACCCAGAGGCCCAGAAGCCAGAGGACTGGGATGACGAGGAGGACGGAGACTGGATCGCACCTCAGGTGTCGAACCCCAAATGTGACGATGTCTCTGGCTGTGGCCCATGGGAGAAGCCAATGATCAAGAACCCAGCATACAAGGGCAAGTGGACCGCGCCTCTCATCGACAACCCAGCCTACAAGGGCGTCTGGAAGCCACGCAAGATTCCAAACCCAGACTTCTTCGAGGACAAGAAGCCAGCTGACTTCGAGCCAATTGGCGCTATCGGTTTCGAGCTCTGGTCCATGAACGAGAACATCCTCTTCGACAACATCTACATCGGACACGACGAGGCTCAGGCCAAGAAGTTCAAGCAGGAGACATTCGACGTCAAGAAGCCAAACGAGGAGGCCCTCGAGAAGGCATCCAAGCCAAAGGTTGACGACAAGAAGTCCCCATCTGATCTGGTTTTCTTGGACGACCCAGTCCTCTACGTCAAGGAGAAGACCGCCCTCTTCATCGAGCTCGCCCAGAAGAACCCAGTCGATGCCATCAAGTTCGTTCCTGAAGTTGCCGGTACCATTGGTGTTGTCCTCGTCACGATCATCGCCCTCGTCTTCGGCCTTGGCGGCGCCGCTGCACCAAGCAAGGAGGAGATCAAGGACAAGGCTAAGCAGGCCAAGGACGCTGCGCAAAAGACGAAGAACGATGTCGCTGATGCTGTGGCATCTGGCGCGGACAAGGCACAAGCTGAGGTGAACAAGAGGACCACCAGAAGTGGTGCTCAGTAGTCGCTCTTACTGTGTCTTGTTGTTGTTGTGTGTAT
The DNA here is from genome assembly GCA_013365235.1 of Cercospora sesami. Classification (NCBI taxonomy): domain Eukaryota; kingdom Fungi; phylum Ascomycota; class Dothideomycetes; order Mycosphaerellales; family Mycosphaerellaceae; genus Cercospora; species Cercospora sesami. Next base: position 8,338 of record JAASLG010001417.1, read on the forward strand.
TTGGGAGAAACTTTCAAGCAACTGGTAATCAAGAAATATCATTTGTGATGATGAGCGTTCTACTGGGATGAAAGTTAGCAAGAAAGAACGAAATGAGAAACCTTAGCGTGCTTTTGCACGGTAAGATGCCAGATGATGTGTCTTCTTTCTAATGGTTGTTCTGTTGTCCCGAGTAAGTCGGCAGATTCACGGAATGGGGTGTGCCTGTGTGCGAGATCAGTATCGTTAGACTTAAAGCACAACAAATATCGATCATGACCTGAAATGAAAGGAAAGCTGCTATACCCATGAACATGACTGTCTCAGGCTTTACTGTTATTGCTACTAATCGGAGCAATAAAGGCTGCTCGAAGTCGATAGCCGGCGGCACGAGTTTGTCCCCAGTTTTCTAGGTCTTTGTAATAGTAGATCATGTGGATTGTGGAGGGTTTCGGGTCAGGGATGTTGACCGGCTGTCTACGAACAGAGCTGTGAACGCGAGGGGAAGAGAGCAGAGCAGATGATCTTTGGGGCTGCTTACAATAGGTGACACGGCAGGCAGTAAGCTTTCTTTGCCGTGGTGGTATTGGAGCTTTGCGGATGAGCTTCCGCGTTCCTGCACTGCATACACGTGAAGAGAAGCCACAGGATGACAGACGCTCAGACGCTGTGGGAGACTTCTTGTTAGCTTGTTCCTTCAGCTGTTTGCGTGAGATGAAGGAGTCTTGGCTGGAGACGTTGCCTTCTATCTCACTGCTGGTTTCTGGTGTGCTGAGAAGATTTGTCAAATGCTGATGGACGCCAAAGACGCGTTCTCTTCAGGCAACCGGGCCGCCCGATGCTGCGTTTCAACAGGTGTGGAAGCCTCTAACCATGCTGAGATCATCGGCCATGTGGTATGTCAAGGTTTCCTCAGCTGCCATATGCAGTTAGATGAGGCTTAGTATAACCTTCTCTCCAGCCCTAGTGTCGAATTAAGCCATGCGGGCGGCCTTAAGCTGCGTGCACGATCGAGACTTTGACTCCTGTTGGCCGGTCGTTGTTGAAGAGGTATTTGGGTGTCGCTGATCGTGCGCTGCGACTTTGCACGCTGTCTTACGATGGTGCCAAACACATTCTAGTGAGTGGCCAGATGTTCATAAAAGTCAGCTTAGTATCTCCCACCCTCCCTTTCATTCTCACAGCCTCAAATGCATACTTTGAGTTACGACGATGGCCACCGCGTAGGCAGTCATCGCATACCATCGGCACTGCGGCTGATATCTCAACCCGGGCCATACGGGACGTGGCTGATGACCTTGCTTCATTCGATCATATTAGACGACCGCAGGATGTAGCGTCGGCGTGGTCGAACAATCAGATTGTCCAGGAGCGCCTCGCTGATGTTAGGCGGGAAGGCAGGGCGGTCAGGCACCTCGTCGAAGGATCGATGTGGTCAGTGAAAGATACCACATGGCGAGCCCCCTTGTTGGTAGTATGCCTATGTCCTGCCTAGTTCATGTAGTCTAGTACTGTTTGTCATCTTCATTTGGACATGTCGGGCTCTTGGCGAGACATGCGTGGCTGCGCCGAACGCTTGCTCACATTGTCCGCGAAGCATGAACGCACAGGTATTGGTCGCATTTTGGAAACGCCCTCACGGCAGCGTTCCTTCGAGGAGTGAGCAGTGCTACCACTATTGATACCAAGACGGAGGCTGCTTTTTACATCCCTTGGCTGCGATGTTGGTGGATGACTGGGCGTTGCGGTGCACGAAGGAGGTTGGCTTGGAGGATGGTATATAGGAAGACTGGCCATCACGGTCAGTATGCTCGAATATCAGCCCGATCGACCAGTCCCATCATGTACATTTCTAAGGCACTTGGCCTTGCGGTCACCCTTATTATTACCTTGTCCAACGCTTGTCCCATTGTGGAGCGAGACATCGCGACTGAGGAGGGCAATTCCACCATCGAAGGACGTCAGTCCTGCCCGACGAAGTATGATTACAGCCAGGGAGGTCGAGATTGGCATACCAAGTGTGCAGGTATAGTCGAATCCATAGTCCAGTAGCGAAGAGGCTGTAAACTGATATGACGGCTAGCTTGGGCAAAATGTGGCAATGGCAGACAGCAGTCTCCGATAGATTTACCAGCCAACAGCTACGCAAAGACTCATACCCCAGCTTTCGCATTCCCTGGAGGAGCTGTGCGTGGTGAGATCTTCAATAGGGGGTTTGGACCTGGTAAGTGTGATCGTTGAAATGGATCTTCAACTCGCGAAAGAATTGTCTCAAAGACATTATGGTATCTTCCACTGACTGTATTTGACAGAATGGCACCCCGTTGCAGGAGCTGCAGTGCCTACAATCCGCTTCGATGGTGTGACATACAATCTTCTCCAGTAAGTCGACCATAATCTTGCGTTAGGCACCGAGCTGATTTGTACCAAGATGGCATACCCACACTCCAGAATCCGAGCATGCCTTTGGCGGCAACAAGCGCAGAGGAGAAATCCATTTCGTCTTCGGCACAGGCTCGACTCCCAAAGCAGTCGCCGGCATTGGCCTGGACTATGGAGCAGCCAGCACGTTCTTCGGTGAGGTTTTCAAGCAGCTGGACTCCCAGCGTCGTGACTTGCCTCCAGTTGGGTCAACGACACGCTATCCGATCTCGATCGACTTCTCCCAGGGCATCTTGGGTCCGAATCATTTCCGCAATTTCTGGACGTACGAAGGCTCCTTGACTACTCCTACCTGCGGAGAAGGCGTGCGATGGTTCCTGGGCGGCTGGACTCACATGCTCAGCGGCGATCAATTCCCTCGACTGAATAGAGCTAGCATTGACTCTGTGAGAGCGCTGCAGCCGGTGTTGGACCAGCATATCAATCTGTAATTAGCTCATCTTGTACTTATCGGGTCATAGGAGTATAGAGTTTGGACTCTTTGGATAATCGAGCATGGCGTATTAGATCTCTCCAAGCTCCGGCGCCCACCTCCATTCTTGCTTTGTGAGACGTATTGATCTCCTTGGTTCAGCCTTCGTGAGTCGAAGTCCACTGTAGCCTTGCCAAGGTATCCGGGTTTTCCGCTTTCAGTTCACTCTACTTCTGTATGTTGTAGCTGCGTCGGCGGCGATGACACAAGACAGGCTGCAAGAGCTTGAGGCCGGCCAGTTGGGTTCTCCGGCGGTGTTTCGTGATCACGAGATGGATGTCGTGAGGCCGCCCTCGGAGGTGCCGGCTTCGAGGCTCGCGTGATCTGCAGGAACGTCTGCGGCTCTCGACTTCCTCGCTCATCGGGCTGGGATGTTCTCGTTCCCGCCGTGAGTCAGTCAAAGCAGCCGGCAGACGGCGACGGGGCGACGATGGAAGAGCTCCGGTGAGCTCTCGCAGGTCCAATGGGCAACGTCAGCTTGACAGCAGCTGCACCGGTCATGCACCCCAGGTTATAGCCTCGAACCATCTGCAGTTCAGCGGTTCATCCGCTCTCCTGCTGCGCGATCTGCGTTTCACGACTCCCGAAATGCCATCTGCGATCATGGCTGCAACAACAGATCGCCCGAGGGTTTTCCTGGATGTCTCCATCGGCGGAGACCCGGTGGGCCGGCTGACCATCGAGCTGTTCGTGGACAAGACTCCTAGAACATGCGAAAAGTGAGCACATGCGCGACCGCGCTCAGGCAGAGCTTGGTGAGCAGTACTGACAGGATGTGCTAGTTTCCGACGTTTGTGCACTGGTGAGCACGATGGGTTGTCGTACGCGAAGGTTTCCTTCCACCGAGTCATCGACGAATTCATGATACAGGGTGGAGACATCACCAAAGGCAACGGAACTGGTCTCACGAGCATATACGATGGCCAAGCTTTTGACGACGAGCAGCTCGGTTGGCGAGAGATGGACGCAGCAGGCCTGGTCTGCTCAGCCAACCGGGGAAAGGACACAAATGGAAGCCAGTAAGCACAAATTTTGTTCTATAAGGTGACGACAAAGGCTAACACAAGCCTCAGATTCTTCATCACCTTGGAGCCATGTCCGCATTTGTCAGGCAAGCACACGATTTTCGGACGACTTGTGTCGGGCGAAGAGACGTTGCAGCGCATATCGAAAGTCGCAGTGGACAAGACTGATACACCAGTCGAGCCGGTGTTGGTGTCACGATGCGGTGAGCTGGAGAGGAAGAACAAGCAGAAGCGCGACTCCATTCAAGACGTCCGGGCAGCGCAAATAAATGGTGCAGAGCGAGGGCGCAGGAGGAAGAGCGACCCCTCGGACGGCGAGATGGATACTGGTACACCTCCGCCCAAGATCGGTCGACGCAGCAGAAGGCAGAGTGACAATGTCATTGACGAAGGCCTTCGAGGTAGACCGAGAGCACGTTCAGACTCACGCTCAGCTTCAAATCCGATCGAAGAGGAGGACGAAAGTTCAGAGCATTCACCTGCTGCAAAGCACAAGCGGAAGCGGAGCCAGTCGCCCAGTCGACACATGGATCGTCGCGAGGAAGGTGCAGGATCGGAACGTCGGCGTCGAAGTCTCCCCAACCAGTACCGGGACAGAGATGGCCGAGACTACAATGACAGTGATCGATATCGGCCAAGTCCACGGCGACATGATTACAAACATGCTGGTCGGCGAGACGATGATCGCTATAGGCCTTCGAGAGATCGTCGCCATGATGACGGGAGGCTGAACAGCAACGATGGGCGCCTCGGTGGAGGTTCCTCCGAAGCCTACGGAGACGCGCCAGTGAAGTTCAAAGGACGAGGTGCCATGAAGTATCGTGAAAACGACAGAGCTTGGTGAATTTGAGGTTTGTACGGCCGCTTGCTCACTGAACCTTATCCTGTACTATAGGTATTGCAATTTTGGCGTCTTCAAACCTCGGCGGGTCCATCTTCTGCAACGATGATTGCATTCGCGAAACATGCTTCTGCTCATGGTTCTTCCACGGAAGCATATTCAGGCTGATCGCGGCTTCCCCGCAGAACAAAATCCATTACGCCCCGCCGACCGCTCGCACTCCGCATCATCATGCATAGTTATGCTGTGCTCAATGTCAAAGCAGGGGTAGCAAGATGCACGACGGCGCCGCAGGCACAGCACTTGCATGTAGAAGCAATATCCGGGTAAAGATGTGATCACTTAGTGTCGGCGCAATGGCCAGACAAGCTCTGGTGGTTGAGCTTATAGACGGCCGGCGGCATTTACCTGCCTAATTGGCTATACAGGGCACGACTCCAGGTTTGGGGGCGCCAGCGGGATTAAGTTGCTCGATACCCTCCTTGCTTCACGCCGGCGAGCCTTCCCAGACCGCAAGTATGTCCACCACAGCCACGCTCGTTCTCGGCGCCTTGGTCGGTAGCACTTTGGCTTCGCGTCCAGGTAGCTCTTGGAGGCAAAAGCATGACAACCACTCACCCTGGGATCTGAAAAAGTTCACTTCACTCGTTACATTTGGCGACAGCTACACTGATGATTCACGACTCTCATACCTTGGACAGACCAATGGCTCGCTACCACCTGTGGGCTATGCAAATCCAGCAGTGAGTCCACATTAACTTATCAGCATTGCTTTGCTAATGCATTATGCAGAACTACAACTCTGCGAGTGGCGGTCGTCCATGGCCTCAATACGTAGCACAATACTCCGACATCCACCTCTACAACTACGCCGTCTCCGGTGCTGTTTGCTCCAACGACATCACACCTCGTACATACCGGCCAGGCATTCTATTCCCAAGTGTCGAGGAATATGAAGTCCCAGCTTTCATCGCCGATAGCGAATACGTCGAGCCCAGTGGCGAAAAATTCATGATCAACCCACCCGACGAGACCGTCTACTCCATCTGGATCGGCACCAACGATCTCGGCAACAAAGGCTTCTTGACCGATCAGCAAGTCCGTAGCACCAACATCGTCAACTACACCGACTGCGTCTTTGACGCCTTGAAGCAATTGTATGATCAAGGCGGGAGGTACTTTGTTCTGCAGAATATTGCACCTCTGAATCTGGCGCCTGTTTACGCGCTTCCGGAAGATGAGGGCGTTGCGGGCAAGGATAAGTATTGGCTGGCGGACTGGCCGCTTGACAATCAGACGGCCATGTCTTACCGGATGTTGGAGCAGGTCGTGACTGTGAATGCGATTTTTGAGTATCAGACTCCTTTTGTGAAGAGGATTAGTCGGGAATTTGAGGATGCGAGGTTTGCGATTTTTGATATGCATGCTTTGGTGAGTCTTTCCTTTCCTCGCGTGCTCCACATCTTTGGCGAAGGACGCACACCTACTGCTGAGTCTGGTTGTAAGCCATTCATTTGCTGACTCTGCCATGTAACAGATCTCGGACATCTATTACAACCCAGCTTTGTACCTCAACGGCACCGCACCGCTCAACGTGCGGGGTTTTGATAACCAGTGCAACTCGACCGGAGGCGATTGCGTGAGGTCTGACAGCCCCGACAGCTTTTTGTGGTACGATGCGTTGCATCCCAGCGAGCAAGCGGATCGTGTCTTTGCGAGAGAGTTTGTTGAGGTCGTCAAAGGTACCAGCAAATGGGCGAGATATTGGTAGAGAAGTCGTGGAAGTGCGAGACATTGGAATATAGATGAATCTTGATTGGGCCTGGAATGATATAAGCTCGCGTTGTACTACCGACGTCCAATTTAACTTCCGAATGATGAGACGACTTGGGCTTCTTGTTTGACCATACTCGCATTAGGTTCTCATCTCCTCACGTATATCAATGGCGGCTGCTTGGCAGATCTGAACTACTGCAGATCCAAACTCTGCCGTGTCAACGCCACCGCGAAACCTCGACATGCCTTCAGAAGCGACGATCCTGGCGCGTGTCTTGGTGTTGCTACTTCCTTCCTGCAGAACAGCTCTGAATCTGTTCCTCTAACAGAGTCTTCAATTGGCCAATTGCAGCTCACGAAAACAGCAGTGTGTTGAAACGCTCTCTACTCATGGTCTCCTGGCAAGGTGTCGTCGGCCGTCGGGCGCCTGTCGCCTCGCCGGCGGCCACTCGGCGTCATCCGCATTTCATCATAGTCAAATTTCTATGTCGTTGTGTCTGGGCAACAACCACGAAACGCCCACCCAAGCCGCTTCGGGAAACCGCCAACACTTGAACACGAACACTCCAGAATTTAGCCTACGGAATCACTGCCTCGCAGTCCGGCCAAGCACTCTGCGATCACCATGCAAACAGCCACTGGGCGCATGTCCTTCCTTCCACACTACTTAAGTCGGAATCTACAGGCAGCGGAGCTTCATCCGGCAGTAGCCCGCATTGTGCAGAAGTGGAGTTCAGGTCAAGATGCGTGCATCACCTAATTTCAAGCGACGAACCGCCTCTTCCAATCAGAAGTCATCGCGCACCAGTCTCAATTTGGTCAGCATCTAGGCCATCGCGATTCAATGAGCTGGAAGTCACGACTCCAGTGCAGGCAACTCCAGCGGGACGAAGAACAACTGCGACTTCCAAATCAATTGCCGGCCTTCCTAATCTGGCAACACTTTGGCTTCATCACGCAGCTACGCGTCCTGCACATTCGATCGGCTCACCCAAATCAGGATCTCAGCATATTGTCGCACAACGAGCTAGTGGCCCCAGCTCGCATGGTGCAGTGCTGTACGCAGTCAAGGCGCCACGACAAGGCAGACAAGCGAATTGCAGCTTAGCGACCCTGATACGGGCCACGCAGCAGACTCGATGCGCTTCCTCGAGTACAAGTGGCCTGGAGCTCAGCAGGACTTCATCATGCACGCCCGATTGCTCCCAATGTGGTTGATCAATCCACCCATCTTTCACAGCGACAATGTGATACCAAGCACCCACCTACCGGAGGCTTATGGCAAGGCGCGTTTCTGATAGCCACGCCCGGGGAAGTCATTTCAAACTCGTTCACAGCACCTCGGCCACGCACGACAGACCGGGAGTGGATCGTGGACGAAGTCGATCCTTTGCTCTGCGATATCCCAGTGTTGGGCATTGCCCTTGCTGCCGAATGCAGAGTCGGTCTCCAGATGCTTTGCACAAAATTATTGCGCCATCTCGTCGCAAGTGGAGCGATTTACGGCCGGCCCTGGGCAATTGGTATGGAACACTCTTCGGCATCCTCACGACGCCCGATGCTTTTTGGGCTGCGCCGACAGCGCGTCTGCGCTCGGGCAATTGGGGACCGTTTTGCCACAGCGAGTCTCCTGCGGTGCTTCCTACACTCTTCTCGATCGGCGCAAGTCCAGCGAAATGCTCATAAGAGATCGAGAACTAGAGGCGCTGCGCGACATCGCTGTGGAACGTCTGTGAAGCGGAGGGTGTCGCGCAAAGTCTCGACGAGCGGTCCGCCTCCTAGACTGTGCTGAACTCATCAGTACTACCTCCCTTGCAAGTTGGTCTGAGAATTGGCAGCTCATGAAGAAGGTGTTGGTGTCTCCGCTGCTATTTGTTCACCAACAGCCAACTGTGGGCAAAGCAATCAATTCGATCGTAGCGATGGAAGATACTCTGCACCGATCGTTCGTGAGTTGGCCGCACCGCATGCATACTGCTGTGCTCTGCCAAAGTATAAATGGTCGGCCAACTATCCGAGACCGCGCCAACCCGCGCCAACTGCAGGCTCCATGTTGGGCAACGCCAAAGCGCTCAGCGGGAACCTCCCAGGGTACCTGGACTGGCAGTCGCGTCCTCCTCTTCTGCCCCATCGGGAGACGGACCGACCAAGTTCTCATCCGGATGCTCTTTAGCCAGGAGCAGGTGTGTTGCACGCATGCACTTCTCCGGCACGAAGAGCGATCTGGTCGGTGCGACGCGGTGCTGGACATGAGGCTGATGTTGTTTGACGTGAACAAGACTGTGCTCGTCCAGGCACCGTAGCCACTACTGCGCATCGTCCTGTGCTGTCTGGTGAGGTGGTCCGCACAATGATATCCATGGAGACCCGCTGGGACTTCTCCCAAGCCGATCGCCGTTTTCGGGTCCAGGCCTATCTTGAATCCGCTCATCGAGCTCGATTCCCACAATCTGTACTGTGTCATTACTAGCGGCCGATTCGCGTTCGGGCTGTCTGCGGAACGAGGAGTGCGGATGATGCCCTTGCGACTGCAGCAGCTTGACGTTAATGAAGAATTTGATGTGCGGGACGAATTACACGATCGTCTCATCAGGCCTGGGATGACATGCGAGCAAAAGTGACTTTTGGCACGGGCGACAATCGTGATGCTCGGAGTCAACCCCGATCACCTCATTCGAAGGGAAGACGAACATTTTCCCGGTGTCCAGCAGCATGTCGAGTTCTGCTCTACGGCGTTGCACACTGTCTCGTCGTGAGTGTATAGTGGATCGCAACCGTTTGAAGTGAGGTCTCGGGAAGCGCTAGAGGGCCGGAAACGGAAATGCTGCTGATGTCACCGGAAGCTGTGCTTGACTGCAAAGTCATGGTGTCCACGCTGGAGCAACGATGGTCCTCGGTGTGCACAAGTAAACTTTTGCTTCGCCGCAGGCTGTTGGAAGTCCAGGCGAGTCGGCATCATGATTCAGCCATCGAATACCGACTACTGTACCACGTTCGCTGTCGATCTGCCGGCCGCCGACAGCGATCTTTGTGAAGTGGTGTGGCGGTCTACCACGATTGCTGGAACGCCGAGCAGCCAAGCCTAATCCGACAAGTCTTCAGCGCTGGTTCGTGAATGAGACCCGTTCGCCTAGAGAAAGTTTGCTTGTGGACCCAACCTCATAGTCCTTGTTTGTGCCTATAGGGTCTACCCGAGCACAGGGAAGCTGGTGGGCTCCGGTTGCAACATGGTCCCCGCACGTGTCGGCACTAGAAGGACATGCTGATTATCGCCACTCGTGTGCCGTATCGCTCCATTGGCTCGCATGGCGAGGCGCAGAGCACGTAGCGTACACCGATACATCTTCGCTGCGTCTCAATAACGATAAGTTCGAGGCCGACGGGCGGCATACACTCGTATCGAAACGAGAGAGCGATCATTCACACGTTAGCCAGCTAAGGATGGACTAGACATGGTGTCTTTATGCAGCAAAGACTTGCACTAGCCCTAGTGGTGAGCATTTCTCCGCCGCATGGTGGCTTTTCCTGCAACGCATTCCCACGAGTGGCCTGGGCAGTCATCGGAGCTCATCTCCAGGCTCTCGGAGCAACATCCCGCTTCTACCCTTATGACTGTGAAAGGCCTGACTTCTTGACCCTACCTGGAAGGACAGTAGTCGACGTTCTGGACATTTGTCATCTGCACAGCTATTTTGCTGTGTTGCCAATGACCTTAGTACAAGGTTTCCAGGCCTCACTCTACCCTGCGCCCATCACCACATTGCGACGCCGGCTCGCTGCCTTCAGCGAGCATCCAGCTACCGTGAAGTGGTGAGCTACCACACTACACACTGGCATCGACCCACTCTCGCCGCGGTTCGCGAGTTCGAGCCGCCGCCGACGAACCGATGTCTGACGAAAAGGCGAAGGGGAGGGCGAAGGGGCGTCGCGCACAGGTGGCCAATGCCTGCATCACTTGTCGGACTGCCAAACTGAAGGTTCGTTTGCTCTGCGCCATCTCTCGCTCTGGCAGGATGTGCTAGCTTCCCACTGGCGGTCTGCTAATACATCTACGAAGTGCTCTGGACAGCACCCAACATGCGCCCGCTGCCGGGATCGAGAACTGGTCTGCGAGTACGATGTCTCCGAGGGCATGACGAAGCGACAACAGCTTCGAAATGATTTATCTGATCGCTCGCTCGAGCTGGAACGAGCAATGGGAGTGCTGACACACATGCAGCAAGCCAGCGATCATGAAGCAGCGGAGTCTCTAGCACGCCTACGGATCGGCTCTTCCATTGAGTCAGAATACTTGCGGATCCAGTCGCAACGCGCCTCGCGCTCTCCTAGCTCCGATGGCATCTCGCGCTCGCACTATTCGGCGAGCACGAGTAATCCTGACCTGGATCGTACACTAGCATCACAGAATCAACGACTTCTCAGTCTACTGAATCCAGCGGCGCAACAGCAACAACAACAGCAGCAGCAGCAGACGGAACAGCAGTCGCAGCCACAGCAGCAGCCGACGACACAAGCCAATTGGTCTCAACCGCCGAATACTGCGGAAGATTGGACTGCTACTGATCGAAGCGATTGGCGAGCGCACGAGTATCACAGCATAGATCCTCAAATGCTTGACCAAAGCGGTGTCCCGTCGCGAGACCCAGGACTATCAAGCGCTGGCACAAGCTACCCGCACCCGCAACACTATCCTTACCGGCGCCATCCTGAAGCTCGTCCTTGAAAGGAAACCTGGATAATCACAAGCAGCACGAGTGTCCCATCTACACTGCTTACGAGAAGGAAAATTGCAGATCGCTGATTGAACTTGGCCAGGCCTAGGACGCCACCAGAATGACAAGAGCAGGAGGCAGCACTCTTCTCCGAGCGACAACCTCCTCGGTACACTCGGCTGTCTGCACAGCAATCATCACTTGCTATTGTAGCCCCGAACACCACGAGACGAAACCTGAGAGCCCATCCTCGAAACGAGAGCGCGCAAAGCCGGACAGAACACTAGATGCAGGGGCAATCGGCAAGAATTCCTTGCATGTCGCTAGCTTGAGGGCTGTGGCTAGACCCTATGGAGCACAATGTCTGGATGCTGGTGGAACGAAGGAGTTTCCCGGGACAAAGATAGGCTAAGGTGGCAGAGTCGCCCGTGGCAGAATCGCCGAAGCAATTCCAGCTGCCTGGGTCTTGGTTGATCATCTACCAAGCCCTGCAATCTACGAACTAGGACATTTGCTGCACATCTGTATGGACACCTCGATGCACAGTGCACTGGCATCGCACAGTCGGAATCGTGAGTCGCCCTCGATCGCCTCTGCTGCTTGCGAAGAACGAATGTTCATTATTCGAATCGAATCTAGACGCGCCTCCACATCCCGAGCATGCATCGTGCTTTCTTCGTGGCGTGCCTTGTCAATCAGGAAATCGACTTCCGCATTCGATTTAGAAGCATTGCAATGAATATGGCTTGCATTGGCGAATCCTTCACTGCCGCGGGACGATCATGTCACGAGTCGCATGCATGGGAGCCCACTACTGCACATGGCATGCAGGTCAGCGAGCGCGTCAGCATAGTGTTACGTGCTCAGATCTGGCTGCGCCACTCATGCTACAGCGGTTGACGGCATGCCACAGTGAGTGTATCTGTATCCGATATCAGTTGTCTGTCGATCCGGCCTGGGCGTGGACCATGGGCGCCACAGGGTTCTTCACTGCCGGCCGGAGGTCGCTTGCGGGATCTGGAGCACGCGTGCGGCAACAAGTCAAGACTCAACATTGGACAAAAGATAATGGGGGACGAGGGCAAGGCTGCATTCTGCGATCTGGTACATGCCGCCGCCGAGCCACCAGATGTGCCCATGGCGAGGTACGCCTGAGACAGCGCGGTTCTCCGGCTCCACCAGCACGAGCGACGAACGTGGCACTGTTCCGCATGGCAACGATTTCGACAAAATGCCAGTAGTGCAAGGCTCGCTTTCGCGAAACAGACATCGCATTGTGATCAGCGCCCATCAAGCTACGTGCCAACGGTGCCATGCACTTTGGCAGGAGCCTCGACGTGTCGACGTGAAGTTGGTCTATTTAGGCTCGAATTTAGGTTTACATGTTACGTCAGGCGCTCGTCCGAGCACCCATTGAACTACCCACTTTGATGTGAATGCCGCATTCCCAGCCACTTATACGCGGCTGTGCAGCAGAAGCTCAAAATGCTTGATGCAAAAGGAGATCTGTGAGATCTGCGAGATCCGAGATCTGACGTACCAACGTCATATCGCTTAGGGACAAAAGACACGCACCACGAATTGTCTATTTTTCAGCTGGAGCGCGACACATACTCTCTCCTCACAGCACACAACAACCGTCCCTTACCAAGTCACCACGCCTTACGCTGGGACCATCGACACTTTCCGAGGATAAGTTCTTCCAAAGCCAGCTCACGATCTGCAGGCTGGAGCTTCGTCGAGGTGGAAAGAACCGTAACGAGGCTCAAAAACACCCAGGGCTAATGATACGATCAGCAACGCCAAGCCGAGCTCGTGGCCGTTAGTCCCGTGTAGATCTTGCAGGCCACAAAATTTTGATTTCTAGATCCATTATTTATCTATCCTGCGCCCTAGAGATCGCTAGGGCAGCGGCCAACAAGAAGCAGATCTGAGCCCGACTAGGGCAATGTCTTGCCAGGCGACCTTACGTGGCTCATGTTACGCCGCCACAGCTTCCGTAAAGCGGGCCTAACAGGAAAGAAACACGAGTCAATCTTTGCCGTGTTCTTTATTTCCAAGGTCGCCACACATAAGGTTAAGCCCCAAAGTGTAGCTGGGAGTTGTGTATCGCTTGCGCCAGTCAAAGAATAAAAAAATTCCACACTAACTGTGCTAGTCAGTAGTGTGGTTGTTCTCATCGTATCTCATACTTGGCACATTGAAGTCAAATAATAGAAGTCCAGCAGTGGAGCGAGCTTCAGACGCATGAGGCTGATCGAAATATAGAAGTGACGCACGTGTATCGGGCCCGATTCGCAGATTTTGTAGGTACACAGGCACGGCGCACGAGTCGGCGGACGTTGGACGAACGGGCTGGAGCCTGAGCCACCTTCCATGCTCCAGGTCCCAGCCGGGCGGCTTATCCACGATCGAGGAGCTCGCGTGCGGCTCATGCAGCGGCTCTCGTGAACCTTCCCTTCGGCATGAGATCTTTGGTAACGCGTTCTTGGAGACAGCCGTAGTCTCTCTGCATGTTAGCTATATGACTGCCCAACTATGTATGCTATGTCGTGCAATGCTCATGCAGGAAGGCTGCCACGTTGGCAAAAATGCCGTCTGAGTGACCGCTACATCGTCACACTTGTCAAGTTATGGGTATGACCTCCTAAGGACGCAGAAATCGTCGCGGAAGAGCTGGCAGCAGCACCTTGTTGCAGGCCAGAAACACTGCATGCATTTCAAGAGCTCGCACGGTCTATCATGCTTCCTGTGAGCTGATCGACCAGTGTTGTCCCACAGCCGACTGCAGCTTCCTTGTTTCGCAGTTGCGGGTCTGGATCAAGGTAGTTGCCTTGATATGCCGAGTGGCAATGCATTGTGTAGCTTGAGCTGGACATGATGTGTCAATAGACCTGAGAACGCTCCGGTGGGTGTGGGTGTGAAGGCAGCCGTCCAGAGAATCAGAGGTGAAGCCGAAAACGCCAAGCATTTTGCGGAGCGCCAGCGGACCCCCGAGATCCTCATTGGGAGAGAGCATCGAACTTGGTGAACCAGCACGACCACTGCCATCGATTGATCTCGCTTCACCACCACCATGCATTGCACCTGCAAAACGCTGCTCAGCAGTGTCTTCGCCGCGCCGCTTGCGCGCTCTACGACCTCGATCCCCCCAACTTTCCTCGCGCCAGCTCTCGCTCTCAATCAAACGACCTCCTTCTCCACCAGCACTCGCCAGCACGGGCGTAAAGATGGAAACCCTGCCCGTGGCGTTTCCGCTCTCCGCCGCACCGGCCTGAAGAAACAAATACTCTCCATCACCGCTGCCGAACTTCCCAAACCCGTTCTTGACCCATCGAGAAGATCTCAAGTTGAAGTCGATGAAGATCATGGACTTTGGGAATTTTTCCCGTCCGATAGAAAGTCAATGGCCACGCCGGAAGAGTTGGTCCAGCATGGCCGCTCCTGGGATATGAGAGAGCTGAGACATAAAGATTGGGATGATCTGCATCGGTTATGGTGGGTTTGCATAAAGGAGAAGAATCGGTTGTTGACGTATAAGCTGGAGAGGGAGAGAGTGAAGAATTTGTTTGGACAGTATGAGTCTGATCAGAGGCAGGATGAGGTGAGTACTTCGCTCGCGCACAGAAGTTATGCTGTGGTGAGGGGAACAACATGCTGATGCATTGCAATAGATCAAGAAGACAATGAAGCGTATTAAGCAGGTTCTGACAGAGCGCTGGTATACATGGGAAAATGCTCGACAGGATGCGATGCAGGATGAGGAGATCAATATGTATGCTGATCTGGATGCTGGAGAGCCGGCTTATTTGCCAAAGGAAGAGGTGAGTGTGGTCGCTGTCGAGAGTGGCATGAAACAAGCTAATTAGCAACAGGCGCAAAGTGATGGGATATCAGATGCTCTTTCACAAGCTAATATTCCACCACCAAGCGAAGCTTCAAGGCCTGAAGTACGAGCTTGAAATTCTGTACAATGTTCGTGTAGTCATAATGTACAAATTCCGCCAGAGCGATTTTCTCACAGTGCACCCACGCCCTCTCTGACGAGAGACCGACGAGGAAAAGCAATCCGTCTTGAGGCACCTATGGCCACACAGTGTACAGCGCGCTCTTCAGCGCCTTTGAAAGCAAACAAGCAATTCCGGGTATCACCCTCTATCATATCGAACGCCATCGCTAAACAGCAAGCAAAATTTCCCACCGATATTGAACCATGCATGGTCAAGATCGTCATCAGTTCGGAACAGACATGAGCATCTCATCATCGTCCTCCAGAGAACGAGTCACCTGCTCCCGTCTAGCAAAAGCCGCCTTGACTTCCGAAAGCAGGGCCTCTGGGCTGGTCGCGTCCTTGTTTCCGCCAGCGCTCACGAGCAATTGATGCAGACTGGCTGTCAGTGACAGTACTCGTGAAGAAGCCGCATCGAGACCTTTGGCCATCGGTATGGCTGGCTCGTTGTAGCTGAGCAAAGAAGTAGTCACATTCATCCTTCCACTCATGTTCGTGATGGCTTGTGGAGAGGTCCTGTAGGCCATTGAGAGGTCGTGCGTGCCTCTTCCGGCAGGCGTCCGCTCGAGTGGCAGTTTCGAAGACTTGGTGCGGCCTAGCTTGTTCGAGCTCTTCCTTCTCGGCAGGCCGCTTTTTTCTGCACTTGGACGATACTCTTGATCGCTGAGGTTCTCAGTCGTGACAACAGGTGCGTTGACGTCCAACTCCTCCAACGCTCTTCTCTCGCGAGTCCTTCTTCGCTTTGGCGCACGCTTATCGCTTTGCTCGCAGGACGGGGCGTCTTCCTCTGAGAGGCCAATGATTTCACTCGCGGGAACGAATCCTGGCTGCTGCTTATGTCTGTCACTGGTATGCTGCGCCTCGGTCAGGCCAAGAGTTTCGGGTTCAGGCAAGGCATGGACGCGCGTATCACCAGTCCGTCCATAATTTCGGCGTTCGATCATAGATGAGATCGCATCGCTTGGAAGGCTACCGACAAACTCTCGAATGTCGCGATTGCGCTGTGGCGGAGTCAATGCTCGGGGCTCGTTGATCAGGTCGCCCAATTCTCCCTGTGCCACAAGGCCATCGTGATTGTGTTGCGTGTGATTTTGTCCTCGTCTTTGCTGGAAACGTGGCTGCTGCAGATGATCAAACCACACGTTCTCTCGAGGAGTCTGATCTGTCGTTGGGAGCTGGAAAGGCTTGTTCACTCGGTTCTGTGCCGGTGGCTTACGGGGACTGCGTCGTGGTCTTGAAACAGAATCTGCAATGCCTCCAAGTGGCGTACCGGCTGGTGGCTCGAATGACGGGCCATAGTTGTATTCGACGGGCCGGCGAACATCTGGCGACGGCAGCGGAGAACATACCTGTGGCGGTGGAAGTGCGGATGAGCCGATCAGTCTACCGTCTCGAGCTAGTCGTATATCTGGAACGTGGGCTGAGGGATGGAAGCCCTCATTTGGCGATGGCGACGAAGGTCGTGGGGTTGGCAGTGTGCTCATGTTGATACTGCAACGCTGTTTCGTTGGCGAACTTGACGTCGTTACCAGGCCAGCATTGTCTGAATCTTCTTGTCCGCGCAACGGCTGAACATCCTGTATCGGCGAAGACCGTCGGAGGGAAGCATTGAGCTTAGCTGCAATCCAAGGATTCGAAACTGTCACGTCGTTCTTGGAGCGCCGCATCTCTTCAAAATCGTCCTCTATATGACTCGTGGGTGGACGCTGATCAAGCAACTCCAGATCTTCCTCGTCACACCCATACATAGTGGATCGGTACGCTCTTGCTGGTAATTCGTCATCGTCGGCGTGTTCGCCTCCATGAGCAGGTATTGAATGCGCTCTCATAAGTGCTGGAGTTGCCGAAGGATGTCCGGCAGAATTTGCGAGTTCCTGCTGCTGTTGCTCCCCACGCATGTCTGGAACGCCTGGACGTGCTGGTACCTGCTCCTGGTCAGGATATGCTGCGGAGAACAGTTTGCGGGCGATCTCGAGAATTAAGCTTGAGTCTTCGAATAAGAGATCGTCTTTCGCAGGCTCCAAATTGGCGTCGTAGCTACCGCGGGGACAGGTCAGTTCAAGGTATAGAAACGGATCCTTGACATCTGCAGAATCCGGAGATACTCTCTTCAAGGCTTCACGAAATATCTTAACAATCTGCTTGAAGACACCTCTGCTGGTAGAGACTGGTCGAGCATCAACTGAGATATACGTTCCGATGCCGGTAATTTTGCTTGCATCTGCATCAGCACGCGGCAGGAAAGCCTGCAAAGTAAATGCGCCGTCCTCGAGTATCGACCACATACATTGCGAAGCGCAGGCTGCACCAACGACTTTGAATGCTGCGTCTTCGGCGTTGCCGCCAGGCTTCGGAGCATAGATCCAGTCGCCCTTATTGTTCTTGGCTTTCAGCACCTTCAGAGCAAGTCGGACTCGAGGCCTTGCGAAGGCGTATGCTTGAAGCGTGCGCCTGATCTTCTTCAAGCAATTCTCGGTGTTCTTGAGCACGACTTGTCGACGAACAGGATTGGCCTTGATGAAGTCGGTCATACGGACAGTGGTGCCGACAGGTAGAGACGCTTTCTCTTGGGCAACGACTTCACCTTTCTGGCTGATCTTAAGAGCTGCGGCAACTTGCTCCCCTTCGATCTTGGTACTAATCGTTAGTGAGCCGCTCAGCTCTGCAGCACTCGCAAGTGCTTCGCCTCGAAAGCCGAGCGAGGAGCCGCCAATGTCTTTGAGATCATCGTCATGCGTTATTTTCGACGTGCAGTAGCGGCGAGCAACGAGCGCCCGATCCTCAGGTACAATGCCATGGCCGTTGTCGCGGACCTGAATCACATCAATCGTGTTGCAGTGGATCTCTACAGCGATCGAAGTTGCATTAGCATCGTATGCATTATCGAGTAATTCTTTGACCACGGCGGCGGGATCGGTCAAGACCTGCGATGCGCCCAGCACTCGCACAGTGGCTTGTGGTAGTGCTTGGATACCCATGGCAGCAGAACCGATGCTCTACCCGCGCTGATAGATGCAGCCCGTGTAAATTCTCATGGCTTCTAAGAAATGTGTGAAAGTGTTTGAGATGAGGTTGAAGTAGGACGCGTCTGGCACGCGTCGGAAGAGACCTGACTTCGGCTCCCGAGTCGGGCAGATGTCATCATCGCAGCTTCCCATTGCAACGACGTAGAACGCCAGCTCTTTCCCTTCCATCTCTCACAACACTTCATCCCATCCAACTGAGAACATATCCAACACCATGGCTCTCGCACCCAAATTTGCCGGCCAGAAGTTCGTGGCCAAAGCCTCACCAGAAACCCTCCACACGCTGGAACTCTGTAGGTCTCCGCCTCACTCAACCCCACCATCAGCAAATAAAAGTTGCTAACTTCGCAACACAAAAAGTCCTCGACTACGTCTGCCCCTTCAGCAAAAAACAATTCGACACAGTCTACGACCAAGTCTTCCCCCTCATCCAACAAAAATACCCCGACAAAATCCAATTCATCTTCCGCCAGCAAATCCAACCCTGGCACCCCTCCTCCACCCTGGTCCACGAAGCCGGCGTAGCAGTCCTCCAGACCGCGCCCAACAAATTCTGGGACTTCAGTAAAGCCCTCTTCGCCGCACAGACAGAATACTTCGACGCCAATGTCGTGAATGAGAAACGAAATGATACTTATAAACGCTTGGCGAAACTCGCGGGAACTGTAGGAATTGACGAGAAAGACATTTATAGTCGATTGGAGATTTCTGATAAGCCGGATAAGGATGGAGGGTTGAATGGAGGGAATCAGGTGACGAATGATATTAAGTTGTTGGTGAAGGCGAATCGGTTGCAGGGCATTCATGTTACGCCGACGGTGATGTTTAATGTGGGTTGATTGTCTACTTTTCCCTTGTGAGATGGTGGTCTCAAATGCGATTTTTGCTGACTGAGATTTGTGCAATAGGGATATCCGGAGAACGGCATCTCGTCGAGCTTCAGCAAGGATGATTGGGAGAAGTGGTTGGAGAAGAATATTGTGTGAGCGCATGCAAAATGACTCTGCACATGGACGTTCTCTAATGATGAAGTGTTGGTGATGGACACAAACTTCAGGCCCACATCTGACACAGCGTGTCAGAATATAGCTAAGCTGAAACCTGCCACGTATCAAACATGCTGGTAGAGCCGCATCCGGTCATAAATGAATGAAACGAAAGAATTGCTACTCGCGTCACAACAGCTGACATGTTGATATGTAATCTTCGTCTCAGGTCTGCTGGACACCGTTACTACTGTCATAGAAGCTCGAATGATCCGATTTGCAGGACGGCTACGATCTTGCCAGATGGGCGAAGACTGTCACCTTCTCAATATCTAGCCCCTTGCCGTCGCCATTATCGCCGGCTTTTGCAGCGGCGACCTCGATCTCTATCCTGTTTACGCCGTGTGATAGGTTGCCATCATAAGAATGTGTGCGCTTGCCTGTCTCCTGGTGGTAGGTCGTGTCTCGCTGCGTGAGGCGCGTACCATTCATGGTGACGAATATTTTGTACGCTCGATTGATTGCCAGCTCGCGTGATATCGTGGGCTGGATCTGGAGAAAAAAATGCGATGCGGGTAACGTGATTGTTGTACTCTGTTGCGATAGCGAAGGGTGCGGCGGTATCGAGATGCTGAAAGGCTTGGGCACCTTCAGGTGAGGATGGGTGTGTAGTGTGACCAGCGGCAGCAGGGCCTCAGATGCGGGATACTGTCGCACGGCTGTAGGTGGCAGCAGGGAAGGTGCGGTATAAGAGTAGCTGTTGACGAGCGGCGCAGGTTGGCCAGAGAATGGAGTTCCGCTTGTAGCGCGGACCATGGGAGGTGGCATCATGCCGTTGGTCGCAGGCTGCATCCCCGGCGCAACAGCATGAGGCGCGGGAGATTGACTGGGTATCTTCTCGTTCTTGACCATCTGCGTGGACGGACTGCCGCCTTGCCCAGAACTTTGAGGTCGGATTGGTCCGACTGAGGATTGCCTCCCGACTCCATTGACTCCTGATATCGCTCGCGGGCCGTTCGGTGCATGAGAACCGTTGACGCCAGCCTGGACCATGTTTCGTTGTCGAGCGAGTGCATCATTGTCGACGGACATACTAGGGCCTGGCGAAGGGCGGTGTTGTGATAGATTGAGGGTGACACCCGATTTCGTCTGCGTTTGAGGACCACCCAGCTTGATTCGTGTACTCTGTGGCTCCTTGACAAGTTCTTTCGCTTCGGCCAACCTCGATTTGAAATGAGCCTGTACATTGGTCAGTACTCGGAACACGCCCAGGAAGCATTGCACCCACCTCGAGATCACCAGCAAGAGCATACATATCGCTGCCGTCCTCGTTGTAGTCTCGTGCGTTGCGCCAGATCCAGCTGACCTCCTGCTCGAAAGCATCCCACGTTTTGAAGTCGGATATACCAGTGGCTGCGTCCCGTCCGTGAACACCTCGCACACGCTTCTGCACTCCCTTTAATGAGACTGGATGCTTGATTACTCTGTAGTAATCTGTGAGACTTCGTGAGGGCAGGAAGACGAAGGGTGTGAAGATTTCCAGTCCCCTGTGAGGCGGTCAGTATACAATGACATCCCATCGTCGATACGCAGCAAGCCTACTCTTCGTCAGTATAGCGAATCATCTCCGCTACAATCATCTCCTGTGCTTCTTGAAATGTCTTGCCGGTAAAGTCCATGCTTTCGTCCTCGCCGCCAGCTGCAGTACTAGGCGCCACGGAGGACTTTCGATCCGAAGGCGCCTCAGAGGCTTTCTCTGTCACCTTCTCAGAAGCTCGCGGTCCAAGTGATATCTTGAGCTTGCTGCTGGAATCTCGAGTTGCGCGATCTTCTTTGGCAGCTGCCGCGGGCTGTTGCGCCGACTTGGCCTGGAAACTGGGCGTTCCTTGCGCGTGATGATTGCCGTTGGTCAATGTGATCTTGGTCAGACCGGGAATGGGAGTGGCGACTGCTGAATAGCTCGGATCCTGATAGGCGGGGTTGTTGACCTTCATATAGTTGTAGATGAGTTTGCGTATTCGCTCTGCATCTTCGTACACTTCGCTCTTCGGCTCGTTGTAGTCTTTCGCGTTCTGGATCATGCGCTTGAAGTCGCTCTCCAGCGCGCTCACAGAGGGATAAGCATCGTTGCGCAGCTTCTCTTCGATGAGGTTGATTGATATGGGCAGCCGGATGACCTGATAGTAGTCGGGCAGCTCATCCTTTGGGGGCAGCTCGATGAAGGCATCTGTAATGGGTCGTCCGCTGCAAGTGAGGTCAGTGTCCGAGTGTGGTCGGGCGCTGCTCCGCTGAATGCACGTACGTCTTGTCGGTGGCATTGCTGAGCTGCGCGATCAGCTTGTTGCCCACGGCCTGCACGCTCCGGTCGACGGGGGGCTTGGGGTTCGAGTTCTGTGTCGCGGCGCATCTTGTCAGCGTGCACCGGGCAGGTGAGTGCAGACGGCATGGTGCTCGGGCGTGCTCCTCGCTGCGTGCGGCTGATGACGGAGGTGCTTTGGGTAGTGGGTAGCAAGATGCCGGCCATGCTCGACACTTCAACCCGTCGCGTAGTCTCGTCCTTGATCGACCCTCCACCTCAACTCGACCACGCACACCACAACCTGCACGCGCGTCCACTGCGCATCGCCGCCGCCCGCATTGCACGAGGAACCCGCCGAGCACATCCACCGAAGCGCAGGAGGAAGACAGATACATACCAGCAGCTTGAGCTTCTTCGTCGCGCTCCCTTCGTTGGTTGTGGGAGTCGCGTGGAGGGCTTGCGCTTTGCGCTTCCTGCTGGACTCCATCGCGCGTCGCTCCAAGCCGTGCAAGATGGGGAACGCGCAGCTCCGCAGGGTCCTGCACCGAGATCTGGAATTGGCGAGTCTGCCAGAGGGGTGAATAACATGCGCCGGATGGGACAACTGCCTCGCTCTTCGCGTTGCAATGCGCTTGGGTGATGCCCTGGGCTTGGCCCGATTTGGCCGAATGCGGGAGTATCCGTCGCTCCTCGGCACACTTTCCGTCAGCGCCAGCGCGAGGTCCTGTCGGCATGCAAGGCGTTGTCCATGTGAAAGCCATCGAGACTGCCACCGCAGGATCGACCACATTCACGCCGCCATCTCGCATCCCAACAAATGCCATGTGATGATCGCTTGAGGGACAAGCCTGCCAAGCAGAGCATCTTCAACATCGGCAGCTGGCACGTGGCACGAATCAACTCAAGATCTCCCTATTCCACTCGCGGTCTGTTGGCCTTCTTTTGAGAGCACGCATGTAGGTATGTAAATGGCTTGCATACAATCATATTAGATCGATTGGCCTCAGTCCCACCCGCTACACGGAGCTGTTGCGGCTAGCTGACCAACAATTTCGTTGCCGGCATGTCAAGCATCATGTTTTCACCGATTTTCTGCACGGAGAAAGTCAATGTGCAATATTGCTGTTGTCAAGAGTGGCATGCCCAACGGGACACGAGAATGCTACGGAGCCAGGTACGCGAAGTGTGCGGCACGACTCGTGCAACAGGGAGTGATATGCCGCCCATGAAGCTTGCATCTCGCGCTGTTCGGGCCGCTAGTCAACGGACTTACGGCTTTGGATTACACATTACTGCTTCCGTCGCATGCTTTCGCCCTCTCACAGTCAAGCAGTGGTTGGTGGCCGTTCGTGAGCAGCATCGTCTGGAGACTTTGTGGAGCATGACGGCGTCTGTGCAGCTACATGACCTGAGCGATGGGGTTCGTCAATACTAGACCGACTCGGCTGCCAATCGCATATGCTTTCCGACCGTCTGGCCCACACGCTCCCGATAGCTCTCCCACAGTTATGCCGAAAGAGTTACATCCGGCATTGGGAATCCCATGTGCTTATCACTTCATGTATTGACACGTCGGCATGTGAGCACTTACCTCAACGATAAGGCCTCAACATACAGAAGATAATCTCACGCGTTCGATTGGTCTGTGGAATGTGTTTTCGGTATCAAAGTTGCGGGTAATACGTTGCCTAGCCTGGGCGACCCCGGAGTACAGGCTAAAGAACAAGCCTGACCCTAGGAGAACCGCAAATATGGAAGTATAACAGCATGGCATCGCATATGACAACGATAAGGACTAGCTCCACGTTGGCATTGATATGCCTCTACTCGCCGCGCTGAGGTTGCGGGAGTGGCTCCCGTCCTACTCCACACACCCTAGTATTCTCGGCCCACTCTCTACAGCCTCCTGCTCATACCTAGCTTCGTGCTTTAAGCACCGCGCGGAATCACTTGGCTTGTATTTCAGCATCGAAATACACTCAATCCGAAGCTGACAAGCAAAGCCTTCTCGAAGAGTCAACCAAAATCCGACAATCGACTGCCAGATCAATCGAGCGCCTCATCTGCAAGCTACCGTATTCGTTCTCAGACCATACCATTCAAGCAACGCTTCCACCATCAATGCCTTCCTGTGCACGCTGCGCAGGAGGTGGATCAGTGGCGAAGGCTTGCGCTCCCTGTGGTGCTACAGGGCACATAAGGCAACGAATTCGATGCTATCAATGCAAATCGAAAGACGCGCCGACCGCGGCGGCTTGCACACTTTGTCGTGGACGTGGACAGTTGACTATCCCAGTCAATTGCACTGTCTGCGCGGGCAGGGGAAGCATATTGAAATTGGCTTGCGGCGACTGTGGTGGAAATGGAATGGCTAGAGCTTGATCGCAAATATCAGTCGGTCAACAAGGAGGCAGAGATGGGCGGATCTGGAAGGAAGCAACATTACTTCTCTCGGCTTCAGTCTGGTTACTGAATAGTTTACGTTCAATGGGATTTCTAACGCACTACTAAGCTGTCTGCGGTGCATACATGGCATGCATATACGAAATTGTCATATCGGCTTGCACATTACTGATTCCGGGAGGAGCATTTTTGTTTTGCCAATCATGAAGCAAAGAGAATGAGACAATGCTATTGTTCAGGACAATAGGGAGTTGAGGCAGTTCAATTGTTGATGGTGTGTGGGCCGACTGATCTTCGCAGAACAATAGAGGCTCAATAGTCTCGGAACGTGTTGAAACATGCCGATTCACTCTTTTCCGTGCCTGCCTAACTGCAGCATTCACCCTCTTCAGCTTCAGCTGCTGACTCAATCGATCGAAAGAACTCAGACCCGATTTTCACAAGACACATTCAAGGCTCAAGCTCCATATCGAACACAACCTCGACAAACACAACCCAGACGATAGAAGCTCTCCATTCCACGCGATGGAAGCTCTCCGCGAAAGACTCGCTGAAGCAACAGATCCAGCCAGCCAGGCGCGACTGCCACGCATCATCGCCCAGCAAGAGCGAAACGCACGCAACAGACAGGCTTGGGATGAGGACCGCGACCTACCCGCAAATCAAGATCAAGGTCAAAAGAGAAAGCGAGACGATGGGAAAGAACGACCGCGAGAACAAATCTTTGCAGACATCGAAAGCGACTTACGAGAAGAGGAAGCGCGTCAAAAGCGCGAGGCAGAATTACGCAGATCGGCAGAGGCGCGTCGCCAATCTGAAGCAGAGAAACGTCGCATTGAAGCAGACAGGAGGGCCCAATGCAGAGAAAAATTGCGTCGCGAACGCGAGCAGCGAGAGCGCGAGCAACGAGAGCGAGAGTCGAGAAGCAATCCGACCTATCCACCGGCGCCTCGAATTTCACAACCTGCCGCCGTCATTCCACTTCAATCCATCACTGACTGGCGCCAACACGTTGCTCTCGCTCTCACCAACTACTCCGCCATGCAAATCTTTCCTGCTCCGCCTGCTGCCCCCTGCGGTAAACCTGAATGCCATCTCACCCGCGAATTGCGCACTCTCGAGGCTTGCAAATGCAATATCCAAGCTTGTATTCGGAGAGCTGGGTTAGTCTCGAAGGTTCAGCTGAAGTCTGAGCGATTGAAGTGGCATCCTGATCGGTTTGCCGCTTGTCCGGAGGATAGGAGAGAGCAGTTTGCAAAGATGGGGCGGGAAGTGTTTGTTGTTGATGATGGCATGTTTCAGGGGGAGGAAGGAGGCAGATGTGCTGGATTTGATGGGAAGTGAGGATAGTTTGGGACGAGTTACTCGATTGGGACCGCGGTATTTCTGCTGGGTTGGAGGGATGTGCGCTTGCTGGAGCTGCTTCCCACAGAGTGAGATGGCAACCGTATAGATCTCTAGACTTGGTAATTGGAGTTGTAGCTTTTTTCACCTCCGCAGAACGGTCAATTTGAATGGCTTCATCTCACACAAGAAGTTTCTGGATGTCACTCGTCGCTCTTGTGATTTTCATCTCTGCCTCTCATGCTTTCTGTCGAACAGTCAAGCCATCCACATGCCTTAAATCGCAGGTGGCTCAGGTTCCATTTGAAAGAGGCTGTCAAAATTCCATGCGGTCTGACACAATCAGCATACGGATAGTGCGTCCTTTCTCTGGTGCATCATCATCTCCTGACGCACTGATTCTAAATTAACATAGCCAGCGATGATATATCGTCTGTCCGAGATACTGCTCGTTTCTCATGTTTGTGATTGTACATGTCAGAGCATGCTTGCTGCTCTCTTTGCTCAATACAAATCAATGAGATAAATATACTGTTTTCTCCTCCTCTGCCGAAAGTCCCATTGCATTCGCATACTCTCACCTGCCCACCTAATCATCTCACGACCCAAAGTCATAACATGGATCAATTATCAGAAGCCAACGATGTCACCGGTGAGTCCCTCGTGAATGGACCAAATCTTTTCACATGGACTATTCACTCGAGTGGGGCTTGGTTATATCCCTTGCCTCGCCCTCAAATGTACCACTTTCTT
This sequence comes from Cercospora sesami, assembly GCA_013365235.1. Lineage (NCBI taxonomy): Eukaryota > Fungi > Ascomycota > Dothideomycetes > Mycosphaerellales > Mycosphaerellaceae > Cercospora > Cercospora sesami. The sequence continues at coordinate 34,405 of JAASLG010001417.1, forward strand.
TTCTTCCTTTATAACAAACCAACAACAACCCACTAGCTGACTTCGGCCTCAACTCAGACCCAAGCACTTCAGACAACATCAATAGATTCCTACACCACTTCACCGACACGATGCCAGCCCGCAACGGTGAACTCACCGTACCATACGAGAAGTACCCGTTGATGCGCCTCGTACTCCACCAACTTCGCCTCCACTATCCAACTCTCAACGGTCCAGCACGCTTGGACATCTTCAACGCAATCTTCCACGACCAGCTCGAAGAGGAAGGATTCGAGGACGGGAAATTGACTAGCCACGACAAGCTTGACAGCCAGTACCGCGAGTCAAGGAAGGACAAGAACAAGCAGAAATGGTCTGGTATCATCAAAGACCAAGATGATCTCGACGACGAAGATTTCAAGGTCTATCAAACGATGATGGCCTTGATCAAGGTCAAGGGGCGAGAGCTTGGCAAGGAGATGGTGTCGACAGGAAACGGATCGTCTGATGAGGACGACGACGACGGAGACGACGACAGTGGAGACGATCAACCCATCTTCGAGTCGTCGACACATACGAAGAATGGTCGTACGTACCCAGCTGGCGATATCGGACTGTCGAAGAAGTACAGTGGCGGTGGGGCCGGCGGCGACACGATGAGGCTGTACAAGACTGACGCTGGTGGAGAGGATTCGGGCGATGATGGAGGTTCAGGACCGAGCAGGAAGGGAATTGCGAAGAAAGCGAAGAAGGGAAAGAAGGCGAGTAGCAAGAAGCGCAACTGAAGTCTTCCGATTGATGGTTTCGATTCCTTTGCCTTGCTTCGCTTCGTTCATATTGCTTCTTGGAATTGGGCATGGGTTGTCTTGCGACATTAGCGAGGCGTTGAAGACTGGGAGAGCATTGAGATACCCACGAGCGTAATCAGCAGCATACTTTCATCGTTGATGATGTAAATCGATGTCTTTTCCAACATCTCTCAAACTCGTCACCATTGCTCTACATCCCATGGTTGCATGGTACAGTCGCTGCAGGGTAGCTCTCGCGCAAGGAGACGAGAGTCTCTGCAATCTTGTCATTGAGGAAGAAAGGGACGTACCCGAACGACTGCAGTTCTTGAATTGATCGGAAATCGAAATCTTCTCTCCATAGTACGCTGGAATATGCTGATAAAGCAACCACGACGTTCACACACACACTGCTTAAAGCCTCAGATCACTCCCTACCACCATCTCGCTTGAACATCCTAGCAAGCGGCTTCTCTTTACACAATGCCGGATTGAACGGCGCACAAATGGGCCCCTGAGGACAGCCCCAATCGACACAATAAGCATTGCCCGGACAGGGATTGTCCTTGGAACACGTTCGTGGCTTGGGGTTCTCAGTGGCGCACTGCACAAACTGCTGATCATCATCCCAGCTCGTGCAAACGCCCGGTGTGCCTTGTGAGAACTTATTAATGTGACAGCCACAGCTGTAGTCCCAAGGACACATTCCGCTTTCGTTGCAACCGATTCTGAGACATGTGCCTTTGGTTGTTGAGACGTCGCACCATTCCGTCTTGCTGCAGCCTGGAGAGCATTTCTTTTTGCATTCGCCGCTGCGGACGGTTGAGGCGTCGCAGTAGGATCCTTCGGCGCAGGACCCATTGCAGAGCTGTTTGCAAGTACCCTTGTCGCAGTATTTGCCATTCGCTTCGGTGCAATCGGCTTCGCAGACGTAGGCTTTGCAGGTCCCTTGTTCGGTTGATGTATCGCAGTATTCTTGTTCGCCGCAACCAGCAGCACATTTTGGCGAGCATTCTGCTTTCTCATGATCGCAGAATTCTGAAGAGCCGCACACGGGACTGCAAATGTCTGTACATGTGCCTAAAGGTGAGGTGATATCGCACGTTTGATCTTTTCCGCACCCAGCAGAGCATTTGCGTGTGCAAGTACCGGTGGGAGAGCTGGTGTCACAATACTCGGAGTCGCGGCAGCCAGCAGGACACTTGGCTGCGCATTCACCCTGAGGAGTGTCCAAATCGCAGTATTGCGTTGCAGTACAGCCGTTTTGGCACTTGGGCTGACACGCTCCTGGTGCGGTAGTCTTGTCGCAATATTCTGTAGATTCTGCACATCCGGTTCCACAGTACGTCTTGCAGGTGCCCAGAGGTGTGGTAAGATCGCAGAACTCATTGTCGCCGCAACCGAGACCACATTTTGCTTTGCATTGGCCTTCAAGAATGCTCTTGTCGCAGTACTGGCTGTCCGAACATCCGGACTTGCACTTGAGTGTGCAAGTACCTGGCGCAGTCTTCTTGTCGCAAAACTCGTTGGCTTCGTCGCATCCTGTGCCGCAGTACGCTTTGCAAGTTCCCTCTGGAGTGCTTTCGTCGCAGAACTCGTTGTCTGGACATGAACCACCACACTTGGGCTTGCAGAGTCCTGCGAGGACGGTCTTGTCGCAGTACTCTCCGGCCGCACAGCCAGCTTTGCATTTGGCCGTACATGTGCCAGGCACGGCAGTCTTGTCGCAGTATTCGTTCGCAGAGTCGCAGCCCTTCGCACAGTACTTCGTGCACGTCCCAGGAGCTTTTGCTTTATCGCAGTATTCATCTCCTGTGCAACCTGCTGCGCAAAAGTCCTTGCAGGCTCCACCTGCCACAGAGCCGTCACAGAATTTGCCAGCTGGACAGCCTTGCGGACATATTGTTATCGTTGTCGTGGCTTGTACGACGGAGACTCTCGTGCTTGTCGTAGTCGTTGCAGTCACAGTCAAGGTCGACGGGGTTGTAGCACCAGACTGGATGCATGCACAAACGTTCTTTTGGACAGAATATTGTTTGAGCTTGAGAAGGGCGAAGTTGATTAGATCTGACACCTGACGCTTCTCCTTCTTGGAGCCAGCGCCGGTGACTGTTGCAGTGGCTATAATTGTGGTCGAAGTCGCGACTGGTGTTATCACGACGGTCGTAGCGGTCACTGTCTTGACCTCGAGTGGATAATTCTGCTTGCAATAGTCGAGAGCTGGTTTGTATTTGGATAGCTGCTGGAAACCTTGGCATAAGTTGCTCTGAGCTTGAGCCAACAGGCCGGAGGCCAGGAAAACAATAAAGGTATTCCGCATGGTGAAAGCTGATGAAAGTGACAGAACATGACATCTGAGCGTTGCACAGCGCCGTTCTTATACTCGTTGCAGCAGACATCTCGTGCCAGCAGTGGAAATTGTCCCGCTGCACAACCTACACCAAGATGCTCTGGATGCACTTGTGATACAGGCTCGAGTGCCATGTGCTCGCCATGTGGCTTCCACGCCCGATGAGTCGCCTGATATTTTTCGGAGGCTCCGTGTCGAAGTTTCTGGACTCAGGACGCCACATGCATCGCCAAGAGCATCAAGGACCTGTGTCCGTTCAGGATAACAGCCACGCTTGGCAGCGCAGGTCTATGCTTCGAGATATCTCCCTGCTAGTCCTCCTGCACGAAGCCAGTGGCTAACAGCTGTGCATAGGTCCGACTACTGGAAAAGGATGGTCTCTGTTTGTGGCTTGATGGGGAGACGTTTTGTAGTGTCAATTGGGCCCTGAGCTAGTCATTTTGGGCAAGAGGACAGGGCGCCAAGACAAGCCATCGCTGCCCCGGCTCTACTTGCACGTTGACCGCTTCTGCTGTGTAGGTTGGTCCTTGGACTTGACTCTGCTCTTTTGACTTTGGGTCAGCTATACAGCTGAAATTATAGCTGCGGGTGTCTGGCCGACGTGGCACGTGGCTTTTTTCAGATGGTTTCATCGTCCGGTGCATCAAGTGAAGCGTGCAATTACGGCAATGGGGGAACCTGGTGTAGAAGCTGAGATCACGTTCAGTAGACCATGGATCATCATGAGTTGGCCAGTGAGCCGTGCTGTACGTGTAGTTGCTAGCCTCGAGGGCTGTAGTAACGTGTGAGAATGCAGCCACGCTCGGTACACGTGTGTCGGACTCGCCGCTGAAGGTACTGGCAGCTTGAGATGCGGAGTGGCACCACCAGCTACACTCCTCGCCTTGGTTCCATGCCAGAAGATGGCTTCACATCAAACATCATCATATTCTTTACAGATCTATGGTCTAACTCGTAGAACATGTCGTGGCTGCTCCGTCCCCTCGTATGCTCTTTCCAACAGCCTGTATTAGACTGATACCCATAACAATACATCCAAATGCAATGCAAACATACGCAGCATACACTTCCCATGTTTTACGCTTCGTGAGCTTCACAAAGCACAAAGGCGGTAGGATATACGCCAAAGCGCAAGCACTCGTCGCTCCGACCAATTCGAAAACCACGCCCAAATCGCAGGTGAGAAGCGCCATAGCCATGGCTGTGAGAACGTGCGAAGTCGTGAAGATAAGGTGGCGATTCGGATTGAACGGCTCCGACGGGAAGTAGTACTCTGTGATGACTTCGCGGCAGACAAAGCACTCGAGTGGCAGTGTCGTAAGCATGTTAAGGCCGAAACACAATCGGGCGATATTGACCATGATATTGTCGTCCTGGAAGTTGTTCAGAACATTGCCCTGCGTGTAGCTGCCGAACGTCAAATAGCCGGAAAGTGCCATGATCAGACAAGCGACCATGGAGATCGATGTGCTCCAATGTGTGACTTTGGCAAAGCGGTCCATGGTAGGAGTTCTCAGGGAGCCATAGATGAGAAGACTGTTGTGGTGACAGACGAAAGCAAAGGAGATCACTCCGATTGCCTGGAACACGCCTGCGTTGATGATGAGGCTGGATTTGATCGGCCCCTTCATATCGGCTGGTGCGAGTGGACCTTGAGTGATGACGGTGAGCACGATGATGCCCATGCTCACGAGCGCAAGCGATGATGCTTTGGCCAGCATGGCAATGTCCCTGTATAGTGATAGAGGGTATGAGACACCGAGGGTAAAGAGAACGATCACGGCTCTGCGGTCGGCCAGAAGTCCAACTACCGGTATAGTGTGCAGCGAAGGAAAGAAGGCGGAGAAGACCTTCGGTATTGTGTCTCCAATAATGATACAGAAGGCGATCATGCCTCCGAACGCAAAAGCCCACTGGGCCACAGAGATGGCAATGAGACCAGATTTACCAAAACAGTG
>JAASLG010001418.1:0-34601 GCA_013365235.1 Cercospora sesami
GGTAGTTCTCGTCCTGTGTGCCAGCGAGTTGCACAGAGGCAAACGCTTGTCGCACAGCGAGAGAAGTAATCGTGGCATAGTCGGCTCCACCTACAGCACGTGCGTCGCGGTCGACCTGAGCATCCAGTCCCGCACTTGATGCTGATGCGTCTTGGTAGTCATAGTACATCGTCGCGACAGCGCTAAGCTCATCGTCGCCATAAACGGCACGCCAGTACGCAGGCATCGACTGGATCTGATTGACACCTGTGGCGAATTGCACGCTGTTCTGCTGCAAGAGGTTGATGGTGAAAAGGGTCTCGACGTTCTGGTTGCCAACAGATCCGAGATCTTTGGCGAAGGCGAAAACTGGAAAAGCTTGATTGATGGGTCGGAAATTCGTGTCGTCGGTGTTGGCCAGCGTGCCATCGTCAGTGAATTTCTTGCGTACATCGACATCGGCTCCAGATTGGTGAGTGAGCTGCTCAGAATCCTCAGTAGTGTAGTACCAATTGCCCCAGGCGGCCTGATCAGAGTCCTCAGAGAACTCCTGTTGCACCTGTCTCCAGACTTTGTGATAGGCGATGTTGGCATTGCCAGCAGCAGCGCCCATACCTCTGGCAGTGCCACGACTCCATTCGGCCACCTTACTACGATCGCCCGATGTCCACTCGGCGCTGATGTCAGTGTAGATGGAGACATCGTGCTCGCTGCCGTCCGAAGACTGCACGTTGACCGACATGTACCTGTGGGAGGTCAGAGTCTGAACGAAGTGGAGCTACTTGCTTTACTCACGACACTGGCAGACCCTGCCTCTCCTTGTTCGTTGGAGACACCGGAGATAGGAACGTGATGTTCATCGAAACTTTGCCGTCGACGTCCATGGTGAAAGTGCTTCTTGTGGAAGTGTATTCAAATGCTGTCTGTGTCACGATCGTAGGTAATGGGTCTGGTTTTCCCCTGCTACAAGTCAGTAATGCGACAGCCATATCTGCAAGTTGCTGCACTCACATCCATGTATAAGTCTCGCCATCGACTCGAATTAGACCGGCCCAACCATTGATCTGGCCTGCCCAAAAGGTCGGCCATTGGCCCGCGAGATAGCCTCCGTTGCCGCCATTGGAGCCAGCGGCTTGCCATGTGCTGAGGTATGGCGTGCGGACGGCCAACGGAATCGCAGGTGGTCTAGCTGGTGTAAAGCTTGACTGTGCACATATTAATGGAATTAGTACCGCTATGCTAGATAGAAGTGAATACATTTTGACAAAGAAGAACGAGTGACTGTAAAACGGACAGCCAAACCATGGAGGAAAGCGGCGGGGCTCGACATCTTATTCTAGACCCCTCCCAGTGAAGAGGATAACGGGTGTGCCGTGAAATGATGAAGGACGGGTCCGGGCTCTCCACAATGCAGTTGCGATGCGACTTGGCAATGAACGCAGGAGAGCATCCTGACCACATCGATATGAAAACTGGGACCAGTCATGTTCGATTCTTGGAATTCACAACGTAACAGGCATACCATGCCCTGCGATGTTGTGCGGCTCTGCGGGCAATTGAGCACGGCGAGTGGATCAGACGACCCGGGATGACATGCTTGGTGTGTCTATTCGACAGAGATTCGGAGTGTTACAGAGACATCGTTTCGTGGTATGGCGTTGCAGATCCCTTTGAAGTGTGCCGCATGTCTCGACCACGCGCTTCCGGAACGCTCTTGACACGCTCTCGGACATTAAGTCGCGGCATCTGGAGGTCGGAAGGCGAAAGCAACGAAGGAGGCACGGTGGAACCTGGAGAGTCAGCAGTGCGGCCGTACAGCCCGCCAAGGGAGTCAGAAGACACAGCAGGCAATAGTTCTCTGCATTGCGGTATAGAGCGTCGCTGTCGATCCCATCCCGGTTGGAAGACCACGAGACGTCGGGCAGGTGGGCATCACACAACATGGCGCGTGGCCGGAGCGAGTGCTGCTCGCCATGTCCACGTTCTCCCGTGCGACTCTGCGCGCTGCATGTGGAGAGCAGCGGTCGTCGCCGGTGGTGTTGGCTGTGCTCCGCCGCGGCCGCTCGCCATCACGCGGCGCTGCGCTGCTGGTTCCGAAGAGGACGAGTCGAACGGTCGAGGAGCGCGCAATTTGGGCAGAGTTTGGACGCTTTCGGTGCCAGACCCCGGATCGTGCTGTTGTGAGTGGACAGAGGGAGCGAGTGTCAGGATGGTACAGTTGGCAGACTCTGCAGCCCTGCCAGTTTCACAGCAGGGCATCCATCACCGTCAAGAAGAAGTTAGTCACGAGCGAGAGTGGACTGCTGTTGCTGCTGCTTGGTTGCTTTCGGCACGGGGAAAATCGACGCCGAGTTGGCCCTGGATGGGGGGTCAATACTTCTTCACCAAAGCTTGGTCGGAGCAGTCGACACTCCAGCACCCCACACTCGTCTGCCATTGCATTGCCTGCATACCGCGCGATCATTCACTTCTACCGCGATCACAAGCTGCTCACGCCTATTCTCAGCGACGGGCACCGTCCGGTCTGCGCCATGTCAGACGTCGGCAAGCTCGACAGCGAGGCACTGCGCTGCTTGCAGGCCTATCTACCAACCGATGCCGGCTCTACTCGCGCAGATGAAACCACATCGACATCATCACCACCAGCGCAACCTGCGTCCACCAGCGCAAGTCCAAAGAAAGGCCTGCCCTTCGTCACTTTGACCTACGCAGCCTCACTCGACAGCATGATCGCGCTCGCTCCCGGTGCGCGAACGACTCTGTCAGGCCCCGAGACCAAGGCCATGACCCATTACCTGCGTCTGCGCCATGATGCGATCCTCGTCGGTGCCAACACTGCGGCAGTAGACGATCCCGGCCTGAACTGTCGTTACCCCGAAGCCACTCTGCTCGACCAGCCGCGCCCCATCATCGTCGACCCCAATGGCCGCTGGAAGGGCATTGGCAAGAAAGCATACCGTCTCGCAGCAGAGGGCGAAGGCAAAGCTCCGTGGGTCGTCACGACCAGTAGGACCTTCGAGAAAAAGAGCAGATTGCACGACATCGAGGGCGACAATGTGATTGTGGACGAACAAGACTCCAACGGAGCAATCGATTGGGAGGGCATTTTGCGTACGTTGTTTGTGAGAGGCATCACCAGTGTCATGATTGAAGGTGGAGCGACAGTGATCAACTCACTGCTCGCGCGTCCCGAGCTCGTGGACGCCATCATCATCACCATAGCACCGACCTTTTTAGGTCAGGGAGGTGTGGCTGTCTCGCCCGCCGCAGTCACCGCTCCCGGCGGCGGAGAGCGCATCAACGCGGCATGGCTGGACCAGCCGTTGTGGAAACAATTTGGCAACGATGTGGTGCTGTGCGCTCGTCTGCGCAAGTAAGGTAGGAAAAGTTACGTGGAGTATTTTCTGTTCTGACTCTGTCTCTCGCTCATCTCATCCGTGCTTCTGAGAACCACTGACCATCTAGGGCATCGCGCGGGCAGATCAAGTAACACAGTTAGGAATAGGAATGACGGAGAGCCCAGGGTGTGGTCGCGAACCTCTCCTACCACGAACGATTTGAAGCCATGCTGGAGCAGGACGAGCCAAATCGAAGGAGTGGCAGCACACAACGATACACCCATTGCTCTCTAATCGAAGAACGGTTGCATGCCAGTCAGTGGAAAGACGGCATGATCGTCAAGCGCGATAGAAGAGCAGAGATGTTGGTGGAGGAGGAAATGGCACGTGCAACAGCTGTTGCGAAGTACCTTGATGGCACTCGCCTGCGATACAAAATCACCGCTCATCCGACAGACTCTACGCTTAGACTCTCGAACCGCTTTGCTTTCGAGAAGCAATTCGCTGCCCGCCGCGGCATCGTGACATTTTCGAAGCAACCACATTGCGTCACTGGTACACGAGTTACCCCTCCACGAGTCGCTCCTCCACACCATATCCGACCCACCCGCAATCTGTCACGGATGCTGGTATGAGACAGCATGGCAGACGACACCTGATCTCCGCACTGCAGCACACCTCCACAATAAGGAATGGATTGCAGGGAGAAGAGCATGGCGAGCCGATGCACAAGAGCGAACATGCATTGCAGACGCCTCGAGCGTCACCTGCACAGCTGCATCTACACGTCACGGCTCATGCCTAGACTGATCGACGGCCTCCGCCCAGCGCCAGTCTCGGCGCTGTGCCATTGGCTATAGCATGACAAAAGTTTGGCGTTGATGTCAAAGGCCGGACGCTCGGTGACTCTCCCGCCAGCAGCGTGTGGTGGACTGGCAACAGCATATAAACATGTGGATCCGCGTGAGCCCGCAAGCTTGACGCAAGGATTATTCTGTCTACCAGATTCCGCTGGAGAGCCGAACAAGCAGCCAATATGGGGTTCGTTGATAAGATCAAGGGCAAGCTATCTTCATCCTCCACGGATAAGAGAGCTAGCACCATCTCACCCACGACACCGGCCAATCCAGCTTCTTCTTCTACTCCTGCCAACAACGCTACCACGTACGCGGCTGAGCCAGTCTCCGAGGACGACCCTCCACGAAGCAAGTCTATCGAAACAGGCACCGGCGGCAGAATGACTACATACACGGGAGTCTGCCACTGCAAGCACCATGAGTGGACTGTCGAGCTCACTCCGGACCAGAGCAAGCATATTCTGTGGTATGTTTAGCACAGACCAAAAGTGTGATCCGGGAGAGAGCACAATGTGCTAAGCAACGTAGCCACTGCGACACCTGCAAGATCCTCGGAGGAGGCGCATACACCATGAATCAGATCATCCCCAAATCAGCTCTTAATATCACCAAAGGTGGCGAGCCGAGCAAGTATACCTATTATGGTGACAGCGGGAAGGTATGCTACTTTCTTACTTCCTGCACATCATTGTGAAGACGACCGTGTTTCTGATGCGACCACAGGCTGTGAACTGCTACTACTGCCCACACTGCACTACCCATATCTATCACCACCAGGAAGTCATGGGCCCTGATACGATTATCGCTCGAACGGGTCTGCTGAAAGAAGGAAGAGACAAGTTCCCTGTCGGGGCCGAAATTTATGGAAAGGCAAAGATGAGCTGGGAGCCCAAGATTGCCGAGACTTTTGAGACTCTGCCGCCAGAGTAGCAGCACGGGTTGCTTTTTGAAATGACGTGGAAAACAGGTGGAAGAAGATAGGACACTTCCAAAAGAATGAAATCCACATTGAGAACGTTGAAGACTTGTCTGGACTTTTCCTCTGCGCCTTTTGGTGCACGAAATCTGAGGCCCGTGACGACAGCGCCGTCTTCCTTGACCCATATCCGACAAAGACGATGCACGATATTCATTATTCGACAGTAGTCATGAGTTAAATATCTGGATGATTATATACAGTTCCACTCATAGAAATCTCGAAAAGAGAAAGAAAAATGCGTGTCCCATACGATGTCCCCAAATTCCTCATAAAATGCTCTTCAGCTCACGCTCCTGTGATCTGAAGGTATGCAATCCATCCATAACATCAAAAGAAAATTCTGTCAGATCTCATCTCTGTTGTTCTTCGAATCCTCTCTGTCGTGAGGCTTGGGCGCTCTCAACTCATTATCGTATCCCCATTGTGAAAATTCGCCGCATCAAATCGATCCATTTGCTCTTGCCGACCCATTTCTTCCCATCTCTTTCCAGCCTCCTCGAAAAGCTTGATCATGACCTCACAAACCCTTATTCGCTCTTCCACGACATCTGGCGCGATTTGCATAACTTCTGGACTCTTCTCCCAAAACGCGAGGCGTTTCTTCGCGATGTCGAGTGGGAGTCCCATTTTCCCGTCGTCCATGGTCCCGGAAATGAAAGGGTTGGCGTTCTCGTTCAGTAGAGTTTCGACAACTTGTTCGGAGCCTGGGTAGCCTCCTTGAGAAGCTGCAATGCCGAGCGGCGAGCCGAATTTCTCATCCCGTTGGTTCACTGACGCGCCGTTACGGATGAGTATGGTGATGACATCGGCTTTGCACATCCATGCTGCACTGTTGATGGGGTAAGTACATAAGCCGCCTTGCTGGTTGACCTCTGCGCCGTGCGCGAGGAGAGCTTTGACCTTATTGCTGCCTTTGCTGAAGGTGACCGAGTTGAGGTGGCAGACATTGCAGGCGCCTTGTATGTCTTCGGTCAGACGATGCGCAACGGTGAGAGACTGCACCTCCGTGTGGGACCAAAGTGCGGCAGTGGTGAGGGTACCAGAGGCACGATAAAGGGTAGCAGGGTCGGCGCCAGAGCAGAGAAGTTCGTTGGCTTTCTTGAGATTTCCACGGGTAATGGCTTGCTGGAGAGCTTTGTCGTAGGTGGCGGTGATTTTGGGAAAGTGGGAAGAGGATGCGTTGGCGCCTGTGCGGCCCATGATGGTGTTTTTGACAGAGGAACCCACTTCGCGTATTGACATATTCTTGAGCCGTTTCTGTAGCCCGTCGATGTCCATTTTGCCATTGGTCGTGTCGCAGGGGGCGGAGGCGTAGGTATTGACCGATACAGCAAAGCTGCGGAAGGATGTGATGGAGTTCCGGTTGCTTCGCATAAGAGCTTCCGCCGACCAGCGGTTCTTGCTCCGTCTTTGGCGATCAGCAACGAGTTGATTGATCTGTGAAATGTATGCCTGAAGCTGCGCTTGCTCCCAATTGCGGAGCTGATATGTGAGGCGAGCGCAGTCCGAGTCGTGGAGTCTGTCAAGGCCTTCCATCCGTATAGGAGGGTGGTGACCCGTGCAGGGCTGGCTGTGAGGGAACTTGAATCCGCAGTGTCCTTTCTTCGCAGCGTCCAGATGTCTCTGTAAGTCTTCCTCATGGTCAAAGCCAATTTGACATTTCTTGCATTTGTAATTGCCCTTGAAGTTCTCCAGGTGTGTTCGCAAATGATCGAGTAGCATATCGTCATCGCCAAACACTCTGCCGCATGGCATGCATATGTGGGGTTCGTAGCCTTCAACGTCGGGTTCGTCCATAATCATGTTGGCCAGAATGCGAGCTTGCGAATGCTGACCCTTTGTCTCAGTTGTACTCTTCGACGTAGCTGTGCTTGGTCGACTAGGCTGCGAGCTGTCTTTGCGTAAGTGCCGTTGGTCCTGCAGGTCTTCGCTCGAATGTCTTCGGGTGACCTGCTTCAGTTCTCGCGGAGGCGTTGGCGTGAAGATGCGTTGGTCCTCGTCCCCTGGCCATATCTTCACAGGCACAGATTGATCAGAGTTGAGCTCAGTCTTGATCGATGGCACAGAGTCTCTACTGCTGTTGCTGCTTTTGGAAAGGCTGGGCGTCGATCCGTCTCTGGCAAGGCTGAAGTCACTGTAGGACTTGGCACCTCGCAAATGCGGCGGTTGGAGCAACATGTCGTCCGGCATCATCATGTTCGTGATGGGTCCGGTCCAGGACGCCTGCGGCTTGAGTGTTACGGCGTCGTCCGACATGGGACTGCCATCGGAACGACATGAGGACACGTCGACGGCCGTGGCGCCTGTGGCCTCGCCGTGCTGTTCGCGCCGATGCCGCTGGAGGTCGTGATTCCGACCAAACGACCTGCCACACTTCACACAAAGATGTCGTTTGTCCGGCTGCAGTCCTAGTCGTCTCCGGTGCATGTCAGTATGTCGATGCCGGGCCAGCGCGCGCTTCTCGGTGTACGTGGTCCCGCACGCCTCACATTCGTAGTTGACGCGCGCGCGCTTGTTCGGTGGCAACGTGGCATCGTGAGAGTGCTCGCTGCTGTCGCTGAAGGGCGACGACTCCTGCTTGGGATGCACCATGGCGCGTCGATTGTTTTCCTCTCGTATCATGCCAAGCCTGGTGCCGTCATCCACGGGCGAGCGTAGGTGTGCCGGCGGTGCGCCGTAATAGTCCATGAAGTATGGAGTCGCGGTGTGTGGCAGCAGAGAGTTGGCCCAAGTGTGCACCGCACACAGAACCAATATCGGCTATAGGGTCTATAGCGGCTCCCTGCTCCCTTTAGAAGAGAGTCTGGTGGTCCTCAGATGGCCTGCCACTGCCAGGTACGTACGCCCGAAGTCAAATTGACGTGCAGACGGATGATATACTTCGCAGCGCAGCCGAGCGGCGGGCGGCCGGCGTGGATATGCTATGCTGTCGCGGCGAGAGGCCCCTGGCCACGGATTGGGCGACTACGGACGGTGTGTCGTGCTTCAGGAATTGTCAACCTGCGGAGCGAGCAAGCATGAGCGCAGGCAGCACGCGCGCGTGGTGGTGAGCGGCCTCCAGCCAGGCGGGTGGCGAGTCTGGGGGGAGGAAATGATGAGCTGCTCGATCCAATGGCGAATGCGAGCCGTCTGCTAAGGAGCGGGCGATCCCTGCAATGCGGTGTGGTGTCGTCAGGCTGTCAGAGGCAAGAGTTTGGAGCAGTGAACTATGCAGAGGGGACGACTGTGCGTTTCACGACGCCGAACCCTGCATGGGCAGCTTGTGCGGCTGCGAGGGATCGACAGTTCCAAAGCCTGGAACCGTAAGGACCGACACGCTTCCACCGTCGCTAGCCCGCCGCGGCGCCAGATGACCTCCATTACTCATCTGCGCCGAAATCTGTCGGCTCGCCGAGTCGTGGCCTCCGGCTCTGAACTGAGCATCGATGCACCTGAAACGTGTACTGCGCGTGCGCTGCCGTGCTCGTCCAAAGCCGTCAGCCAACAGGAGCAATAGCCACGGTTCGGCGGGCCCCGGATGTGCAAAAAGGAACGGCTGTGCCGACTGTATCAGGAAGTAAAACTGCCTCTCAGTATCTGGTCTGCAGCCTCGCCTCCAGTACACCTGCGCCGCCCTCTGCTATTTCCAGATCTTAAAAGCTCTTTCTCCTCGGACACGGTTGACGATGCCTCGAAATGCCTGCTTCGAGTACGTTCTCACTGGTTGTGGCATGCTCGCTTGTAAACTCATTACTGCTCGAATGGGCTGCAGGTGTGGCACAGCATGTTTCACCCCGACCTTCGAACACACCATCTTGGCACCCTAGAACTTCACCGACTCCGTCTGATAGACTCGACGGTGGCTAAGGCGAGGCCTGGAGTCCTAATTGAGCTGCTTCGAAGCCCAACATACCCGGCCGGAATCTTGCCTGATGGTCAACTGTACTGGGGCACGGACCGTCCTGACCAGCATCCGCTGCTTTCACTGTCAAAGCTGAGGTCTGATGACTTGCATTGTTGACCATCGCCACACTGATCTCATGCCGCAGCAACTGTGGCTACGCATGTCCAGCACGCTGGAGCATCAAGTCTCAGGATGTACACAGAACCTGCGCATCAGCCTCTACCCAGCCAGGGGCATGCATAGGTGCAGGATATTTTCTGCTCGCTCCACCCGAATGGCTGTGCTAAGCTTCCACTTGACAGCTGCTTAAGCGAGGGTATAGCACATATGAACAGGCCTCAAATTGTCATCATCCGGCAATGCAGGCTCTGCCTTGATTCCAGTGTTGCAGCTCGCGGCTTTGATCATTCACGGAACACATGGTCCGAGACCTGTGCGCGGCTCGCCTGCAGACCAGCGCGTGCACAGGCAGCAATGTCCATGTGTGGAAGCAGTTTCCAAAGCTCTCATGCCTGTCCCGCGATGCAGACAAAGAAGCAAGCTGACATTTCTTCAGACGTGTGTCTCGAGCTCATGAAGACTGGCTATCGTTGGCTACTTTTCCAGCTAAGAAGACAAAATCTCGGTGTAAGGTCCGACGTACGACGGAAGATGCGTTATGTGCCCCTAGTTGCCACTTGCCACAATAGGGCGTGTCGTTGCATTTGGCTTCAAGGCCAGCGACAAACTTGAATGAGAAAGCAAGCTGACATTTCTTCATACATGTTGGAGGAGAGTGCTGATCAGCGGGCGAGTCCTACTGGAGTAAAGAACGCTATTGGGCTGCATTCTACATTGTCTGCATGCCCCATGAAACGGCGTCGGGCGTATTTCCAAAAGGCAGCTAGGTGGTATGGCAATCGGTGCGACCTCCGGCTTTGCGACTAGAAGGCATCGCGAGAGTACATATCTACAGTCGGTAGATCCGGTGATTTCGTCGCAGGCGAGCTATCGCAGTTGTCGCATTGATACTGAGCAAGCATCAGTGTTGCCGGACTCATCGGAAGCGCCTAGATGTCGAAATCCAGCTTGCATAGTCGGGCGTGCAAAGTCGCGCGTTCGTGAAGGCGGCGTGGGGCTATTCCTGGACGGTGAAGTAGTTGCACGTGCTGCCGATTCCTCAACCTGAGCAAGCAAGTGGGCCAGCGCAGCATTTGTTGTTCTTTCCAAAGCATAGATGGCAAGAGACGGAGTGGAGAAACTAGCAAACCACCATACAAATGAGTGTGTGCAGACACGGGGTCCGGAAGCAGTGCAGTCAGAACGACCCATGGTTTTGGCGGCTATTTCACGGTTCACGAGGTCTTCGGCCTGAGGAACGACCGCATCCGGATTTTATGTTGTGATGAGCCTCATGTGTCCATCGAACGTGATTTCCAAACATTCATAAGCTGAGCGGCGCTGGCACACGATGGCCAGCTCGACGCAGCAAACGAGCATAGGCAACAGTATACCATGTTCCACAGGCGCAAGATGGATAGTACGTTGCGCGCACAATCCTGCAAATTGATGTGCTGTTTGTTGGTTCAGTTCATTAATCTATAAACATCGTCGTGCTTGGCAAATGACGTCCTGGTGGGCAGCTGCGAGGCAGTGAGACCTGATCCTGGCTGACTTGTTCTTGTCCATGCGATGTTTCCCTGTGACAAGTCCTCCGCAACCACAACCTCACTCTTCATGCGCTGTCTTATTCTGAGGTAGACGTCGCCAACCCCCTTCTCTACCACCGACAACGACACCCTCTTCCACCACTGCCGAATCTTTTCAGACCAGCACCAGACAACCCCGCGATCATGGTGCTCGGTCACGGTCATAGAAAGAACTCGGTGACAGGGAGCAGTCGGGGCTCGATTGAGGGAGAGCGCAGCGACACTGAGGGCGCCGACGGCGACCAGACGGTCGTCAGCGAAGAACAGGGCAATGTCCTCACTCACATCATATCGCAGCTGCGGCCTGGAGCCGACCTGTCCCGCGTCACGCTGCCTACGTTCATCCTCGAGCCGCGATCGATGCTGGAGCGCATCACGAACTTCATGGCACACCCCGAGACCCTTCTGCACCTGCCCACCATCGATGACCCGGTCGAGCGGTTTGCGGCCGTCACCAAATTCTACCTCTCCGGCTGGCACATCAAGCCACCCGGTGTGAAGAAGCCTCTGAATCCCATTCTTGGTGAGGTCTTCACGGGCTACTGGGACTACCCTGATGGGACCAAGGGATACTACATCAGCGAACAGACGAGTCACCATCCACCGAAGAGCTCATACTTTTTCATGGCACCCGAACATAACATCCGGATCGATGGAACACTCAAGCCACGTAGCAAGTTCTTGGGCAACAGTGTGGGCAGCTTCATGGAGGGCATCGCGGTGATGCGCTTCTTGAATCGAGGCGAGAGATACTTCATCACTCAGCCCAACATGTATGCACGAGGCATTCTCTTCGGCAAGATGAAGTACGAGCTGGGAGATCATGCAATCGTTAGGAGCCCAGAGTTGGATATGGAGGCAGACATTGAATTCAAAGTCAAGGGATGGGTCGGCGGAGGGTACAATGCGATCGCGGGGTTCATCAAGAAGAGCAGCACGGGGAAAAATTTGTTCGAGCTGAGCGGGCACTGGAACGAAAAGATGTACATCAAGGACCTTGCCACAGGAAAGAAGAGCGAATTCTTCGACGCAACCACGGCCAAGCCGAGCATTCCGAAGGCTCGGCCTCTCGAAGAGCAGGCACCGCGAGAGTCGCAGAGGCTGTGGCACGCAACGACACAAGCTATCAAGAAAGCCGATCAAAAGACGGCGACGGATGAGAAGAGCAAGATCGAGGACGAACAGCGGCGGGAGGCAGCGGAGAGAGGAGACACGCCGTGGCAGCCGAAGCTCTTCCGCGCAGTACCGCCTGGTGATGAGGAGAACCTGGACTGGATCATCGATGCAGAAGTTGACCATAGTGCACCCGTCCAGAAGCAGGTCGAACAGATTCTGGCCATTGCTCCGGTACTGCCTGGGCAAAAGCACAGCGAGGCGTTCGACGAGGCCGAAAAGCTCCCCTCTCAACAAGGGAAGGCGTTGCCGCCACAGAATGGAGCACAGCAAGATAAGAACGATCTCATCGACTTTGGCCAGAACGATGGAGCGAATGACAGCGGAGCCGCAGCTCTTCAACAAGCACAGCGGCAACTCACAAACGCATCTGCAGAGTCTGCGCGTGCGCGAGCGGAAGCAGTGGGCAGCTCGGGGGCTGGTGAATTACAAGAGCCACTGGTGCCGACACAGAGTACCCCTGCTGCCGGTGTTGCAACGCAGCCCCTCGACTATCGAAACCCAACACGTCCCGGAAAAGCCCCGAGCGGAGATGAGCTGCGGAGACAGGACAGCATAGGCGGGGAGGACGTCTTCCATGATGCAGAGTCATGAAAGAGCTCGAGCATTCACCCGCAATGAACTTTCTGGGGCGTACGATCAGTTATGACGATGACAATGGAAGATCGACTTTGGTTTTTCCACATCGACTGCAATTCCATCACGATATGCAGTAAGAGGATGAGACCAAACGCAAGGCATAATGTTGAAGCGGGAGCACGCAACACACACAGCGAGGCTTCCTTCCCCTTTTCTTTCTCTTCCTTCCATTGAGGACCGTTGCAGCGGAGCGAAGTAGGACAGCGAGGGGCAAATAGAAAAAGGCAAAGGGATCGGGGAGTTTTGCAACGATAGCATGAGCACGGTAGTCACGGGCATTTTGCGATGCACCAATTTCGAAGCGTTTCTTCAACAGAACCATTACGCTTCATTTGATCATAACAGAGCATGCTATGTTCATCAACCTTGTTATAGTGAGATTTCACCTTCCAGAAGTGTGATGCCTTAGGATATGAGCTCGCGTCAATTTCGTGAAGTGACGCTCGGCTAACCTGCCTTCTGAAGTTCAGCTTGAACTGCTTGGTCGCATGTGAAAGTCGAAGATAAGATCAATGTTGAGTGAAGTTCACGGCCAACCATTGGCACACCCAGTATTGCATCTCTGACCTTGTGAAAATATTCTCTCGCTACCAATCACGTGCCAACACGCGCTGATTCCGCCTCACGCCTCACCGCGCCTGGCGCTTGAGAGCTGCATCTTCCCGCGCAAACAGTTTCCTTCACTGGCTGGCGCAGGTCGCGCCTTAGTCGCATAGCATAATGTCCACCGATCCTCGACGGCGACCTCCTCCACCTCCTCCGCCGCCCGAACCCGCCGCACCCACGATGGACGCCGCTCGCGATCCGCAAACCGCAGATGAAGCCGCGACCCGGCAACAGGCCATCACAGACCAAATCACAACCGGCGGCGGCCCTCCGCGACCTACGCCGTCGCCGGTATCTGTGTCAGGACAGCAAGAGCAGACATCAGAGGCCAGCCAAGCGCAGAACACTGGGGACAGCTTCAAACTCCGCTTCTGCACCGTCTGCGCCAGCAACAACAACCGCTCGATGGAAGCCCACCTCCGCCTGACCACGGCGCCCAACCCATATCCTACTATCAGCTTCGGAACAGGAAGTCTTGTCCGCCTGCCCGGGCCGTCTATCAGCCAACCCAACGTCTACCAATTCAACTCCACCAGCTACTCCGCCATGTACGAGGAGCTCAAGGAAAAGGACAAACGCCTCTATTCCGCCAACGGCATTCTGCCCATGCTCGAGCGCAACAAAAACGTCAAATGGGGGCCTGAACGCTGGCAAGATTGGAGACCTGGCGTTCCGCGCGTGGGCAAACGATTGATCAATGGTACATACACGGGCGAGGATGTGGAGTGGTCGCAGGACAAGGGTGCTCAAGGCACAGAAGCGGGAACAGTAGATGTGGTAATAACCTGCGAAGATCGGTGTTGGGAAGCAGTGGTGGATGATTTGCTCAACAGAGGTTCGCCTTTGAATCGTCCTGTGCATGTCTTCAATGTGGACATTAAGGATAATCATGAGGAGGCATTAGTGGGAGGTGGAGCGATTCTGGAATTGGCAGATAAGTTGAATGAGGCGGCGAGAGAAGAGAGAGGGGATTTGATAAGGAATGGTGGCAGTGCGGCAGCTTTTGACCAAGGGAGCGCGGGCGCAAGAGCAGGATTTGATGAGAGGGTACCTGACATTTTGGCCGAGTGGCAGGAGAGGTGGCCACAATTGCCGGCGTTGTGGACGCTGGCGTGGTTCTGAAGTGCGTATGCTGGATACTCCTACGGGGAAGAGGAACTGCTTTCTCCGGCGTGGCATTTTTTGCGCCTGTTCATACCGGTATTGTGCGAATATCGGGATTCGAGCTGCAGTGATAGCGTTGCACTATGCGCAAGCGTACGCATTTGGAAGAGGCCCACGACGAGCACAATGGGGCACTATCGCCGCACACACTGCCGGCCTCCATCTTGATGCTCGAGGCAGACGCCTGCATTGTTCACTGGCTCACAGCGGAGCGAACAAAGTCGGCTGCGAGCGAACGAGACGCATTGCGTAAGTGACATAGATACCGCACTTCGTGCACGTCGCCTTGCAACCGTGTAAGCCACGCACGCCAAATTGTGGCATTGTATCGAGAACGAGCAGCGGCAGCGCGAGGGGAACTCGGTTCCATCGATTGACAGAGGGGACGAAGTCCGCTTGTGGAGAGGAGCCGCAAAGCATCATCCAGACGAAGTTCAGCGTGCCAATGCGGGTTGAGATGCGGCTGTTTGTGTTGTCGATGCATGCAAAGATCAGTCTGGCACACTCTCTGCAACATCCAGGCCAATTTGCTCTTGCGATCTCCTCACACGGTCTTGAGCTGTTAGTCGAAAGTGCTCCGCACTGGAGAGTCAGGGCCTACTTTGTGCCGTGCTTGACCGATTGCAACTCACGATGGTTTTGCAACGTTAGCTACACCCTATACAACTGCCTGGCAGTTCTCCAACACAATCAATACCAGAAATTCATGTAGCTGTTCGTGATTTTGACGCTAATATCGTCAAGATCGGGCCCGATGCGTGGCAATGGATCCGATCTGCAGGAACCACGATCCGCGATCTCGTTTCCTGGAGCTCGGGCCATCGCTGACGTCTTCTAGTCCTCCGCGCCGAAATAACGATCTAGACTTCTTTGTCGCGACTTGTTCTCCCTTGTACAACATCTGGAACGCAATGACCGCGTGGCTCGACGAATTCTTGGGAAGGTGAATGAAATTCGCGACAAACCCATTTCGAGCTGCCATTCTCGGTCGACCAGCAGCAATTGCTTTACACCCTGCGAGAAGATCCTACGCTGCTTCAAGAATGCCTTCCATCAAACGGAGAGCGACATCGCCTGTGCGTCCAACAGGTCCCTCTCCCAGCAAGAAGAAGCTCAAAAGCGAAGGTCAAGACGATGGCATTCCTCTCGTCGAGAAACATGGTATCATCCAACGTGACTTCTACCCTCCCGAGATGAGCAACGAACGATGTGCGCAATACAACAACAACGAGATTCCGCGTCCAATCGAAGTCCTCAATACCGCTCTTTCGTCTACGAAATCTGCTCGCGAGAAGATCCCACCTGGCTCATCCGTTGTACACTGGTTCAAGCGAGACCTCCGACAATCAGATAATCGCTCACTGGAAGCAGCGAGTAAATTTGCAAAGAGACATGGCATCCATCTGATCTGCATGTTCATTGTTTCACCTGAAGATTACCAGGCGCATTTGACGAGTCGTGCACGCGTGGATTTTGATTTGAGGAATTTGGAGGTCTTGAAGCAGGATTTGGCCGAGAAGGACATTCCTTTGTTTGTGGGAACTATTGAGAAGAGGAAAGATGTGGTGGGACTTGTGCTGGAGAAGTGTGAGGCTTGGGGGGCGAAGCATTTATTTTGTAACATGGAATATGAAGTTGACGAGTTGAGGAGGGAGGCGAAGTTGGTGAAGAGGGGATTGGAGAAGGGAGTGAGTGTCGAATGCTTACACGATGATGTGGTCGTTCCGCCCGGAGCATTGAAGACGGGAGCTGGGAAGCAGTATAGTGTCTATTCGCCTTGGTATCGAGCTTGGGTGAAACATGTCCACGAGCACCCGTATTTGTTGAGGGAGAGCGAGCCGCCCGCAGCGAACGATAAAAGCGCAAGGGAGAAGTTCAAGGATGTCTTTGAGAGTGCAATTCCCCCGACGCCAGTGAACAAGGCCCTGGCGGAAGAAGATAGGAAGCGTCTGGCATCACTCTACCCTCCCGGCGAGCACGAAGCACACGAACGTCTGGCCCGCTTCATCAAACAAAAGGTCACCGCCTACAAAGACGAACGCAACCTCCCGGCCGCTCAATCTACCTCCAACCTCTCCGTCCACTTCTCCGCCGGCACACTCTCCGTTCGCACCGCAGTCCGCGCCGCCCGCACAGCAAACAGCACTCCCAAACTCGATCTCGGCAACGAAGGCATCAAAACCTGGATCTCCGAACTCGCCTGGCGTGACTTCTACAAACACGTCCTCGCCCACTGGCCCTACATTTGCATGTCCAAACCCTTCAAATACGAATACTCCGACGTAGAATGGGAATACGACGACGACCTCTTTGAGAAATGGACTTCTGGGATGACCGGTTTCCCCATCGTAGACGCTGCCATGCGTCAATGTATGGAAATGAGCTGGATGCATAACCGCTGCCGCATGATCGTCGCTTCATTCCTCGCCAAAGATCTTCTACTCGATTGGCGACAAGGGGAGAAATATTTCATGGAGACTCTAATCGACGGCGATTTTGCGAGTAATAATGGTGGGTGGGGTTTCAGTGCTTCGACAGGTGTGGACCCACAGCCTTATTTCCGGATCTTTAATCCGCTGTTGCAGAGTGAGAAGTTTGATCCGGAGGGGGAGTATATTAGGAAGTGGGTGCCGGAGTTGAGAAACATTAAGGGTAAGGCGGTGCATGAACCTTATGCTAGGGGCGCGGCGAAGGAGGCGAAGAAGAATGGTTATCCGGAGCCTTGTGTGGAGCATGCGAAGGCGAGGGCGAGGGCGCTGGAAAGGTATAAGAGTGGACTGGGGAGGGGCACGGCGAATGTTGGAGGAGGGGTGCATAACTGATCAGTCTGATGAGATTGTGAAGAATAGAAATCAAAATTTGAGTGCGTAAAGCTGCAGAGCGAATGTTATCAATGATCAAATTCCAGTCAACGTTGTGCTTGTCCGAAACGGTTGAAGAGCTACTCTCGAGCTGCCTGATCGGTACGCCGAGCCCTAAATTTCCATTGCCTTCTGCGTTCGAGGATGAATCGTGTGGATGTTCTCCAAACATCTTTCGGAGAGACATATGAACATCTGGCCTCCAACAATGCCAACCCCGTGTCTGGCATGTCAGAACCCGCGAACGCCTTACGTACGAAATTCGCGGATCAAGTCGCTGGGGAAATATCGTACACGTTCTTGGAGTAAGACTACTTCAACGCAGTATGACGAGGCTTAACCTTGCTGCGCAATGGACTTCTGAAACGCAAGGGGATGCAAACAGAGGAGGGGAGGATATTGTAATTCTCAATGGACTCTCTTTTGGCTCCAGGAGGTCTGGAATGCTCGCCTTACAACCTGTTTTGAGAAAGCCAACGGCAGCAATATGTTTGAAGCATGTACGATGCAGCGCTCGAAATCAGGAGAAACGTCCAGCCTTCCAATGCGAACAATCGTCTTGAGGTCGTCATGACCACTGACGTAAATCTTTTCTTCTCATGTGTGTTCCGGCAAACCCTCCTCTTGTTCCAGCGGCAGCCAGCGACTGCGTGAGCGCTTGTTGTAGGACATCATGGTAATCTCATTCGGTCAGGTTGCCCCGTCGTGTTTGCGTCTGGATCGGAAGTGGTGGCGGTCTTGAGGTCGGAATGGACATCTAATTCGCCCAGTGGATTCGTGCCCGCTCTGGGGAGTTGCAGTGCCGGTGCGGCGAGCTTAATGCGCGGCTGCCATTTGCTGAGCTCTGGGCGGCACACTTGCAATCCACGTTGGCTAAGCGTTTTTGGTGGGTTGTCTCTGGCCATGTCTTCTTCACCAGGGGAAGATGTGGAGGCGAGCGCTGCTTGCAGCGGTTGTTGATGCAACCGAGAGGGTGCTCTCCTAGCGTGCATGGCGATTTGGATGTGCGACTGCTAGCCGTTCGGGGGCTGATTGTGGTGACGGCAATGTGCGAGGAGGGAATCAAGTCCAACAAGGGCTGCTGTCGAGAGCAGAGAGGCGTGCTTCGCCGGGCTTACAATATAAGCCTGTCACACATTGCGTTGTTGTCAGGGGTGCTGTAGTTCATCAAGATATCTTCCATTGAAAGGTATTGGCCCTTTACGCCGACCATTGCGCAATGGTGCGGTGCATGTAGAACCTTTGCCACCGTGACTTAGACCTCTGCTTGCCGTTGAGCGCCTCGGGAAGTGGTACGGGCTGCAGCTGCACTCCATGCATGAATCGAGCAGACCTGGCTTTCAGAATATGCCCAAGTACCCCAGATTCCGGTTTG
Source organism: Cercospora sesami (assembly GCA_013365235.1). NCBI lineage: Eukaryota > Fungi > Ascomycota > Dothideomycetes > Mycosphaerellales > Mycosphaerellaceae > Cercospora > Cercospora sesami. The sequence goes on from JAASLG010001418.1 coordinate 18,543, forward strand.
AGATTTATATATCCCAGATACATAGCAGCAACCAATGCGAGTACCGGAGATGGGTTGCCGCGCCCTGCCTTCGAGAAAGCAGTTATGGCGCAGTCGGTTAACATCAAACAGAGCTGTAATATCAAACAAGGCGCCCCTCCCTTGTGACATAGAACACCGAGTTCATCCTTTTTGCTTCCCGGACCAAGATTCATATGTGGACCGCGGCGATTTTCCTGCTCTATGCCATGGTGCTGGAAAGTGTTTGGTTCGATATGCTCGTCTTTTTGCCTTGTGATCTGCCTTTGAAGCTGGCTGTCGACGCTGAGGGTCGGAGTTACGGAGGTGATGTGGTACTGATCATTCAAAATTCATGACCACAACACTATTAATACCATCACGTCCCACGCAGCAACTTCTGTTTTGCGCCAGCAGTCTCTCTGACAGTGCATTGAACGATGGCACTGCATGCGCAGACTCTGTCCTGCACTGCAACTCGTGACTCCGTGAGAAAGGCGGCACCAGTCCATCAATCGATGAAAGTCCACCGCCGTACCGGGGACATGTGCTGGCAAACACTCTGTCCGTCTCTCCAACACAACACTAGACAATGGCACCGCGTGCGCAAACCCGGACTTGAAACGCAGCTCGACACTCAGTTGAGTCAGGAGAACAGTGCATCGATCGGTGAAAGTCCTCGGCCAGGCTGGCGGACACGACCGGAATCACAAGGGTGAGCGCAGGAACTTCTCCTCTGCAGTGACGACCTCTCTGACGACAACACACTGAACAGTGGCACTGCGTAGGCTCATGCAGACCTGAGCGACAGCTCGCGATTCCACGAGCAAGGCGACATCAGCCCCCGATCGATGGAAGCCCTCCGCTGCTATCGCGGATAGCATGGGCTGTCGAACCACACGAAGGCCAGCGAACTGAGCAGCAACGTCTCTTCCACACCGATCGGCCCTCGAATAGCACGCTGAGCCATGGCACCGCATGCGCATACCCCGATCTGAGCCCCAGTTTGACATTTCGTGAGACCGCCTCCGCGGACCAGCATCAACGAAAGCCCTCCAGCACTGTCGCGCGCCGTCGAGCACATACGCGTGACTGCTATTGATACCCCCACAAGCCATAGTCAGCAGTAGCATTAGAGGCATTGGCAATGCCGGAAAAGGAAGGGCGGATCCTGTGCGCGTCTGGTCGATTACGAGGAGGACAATCTGGCTCTCTGGACAACTCGCTCGAGATTTAAATTACAACGCGTATCGATGGACCCGTGTGAATCGAATCGTCTAGCAAGATCGACAGGACCGGAGCATTCGCCGTCCAATGGACCCGATTTCTTTCCCTTCAAAATGCGATCCATGTCTGCTCCGGCGCCAGATCCAGCTCATTGGAGGCGAGAGCAGATCGAACATCGCAATGATGCTAACTTGACGCAGTTTCTGACTGACGCCGATCACCATTCTCCGCCCGCTTCGGCCGAAAAGGCATCAGAGACCGTGACAGGCAATTTGCCCCCCCCCCCCCCAACTCTGCCAAACGTGAAACCGATCGCGCCTAGAATCGAAGCCGATACGCAACTTCATCTTTGAGCGACATGCGATCTTGCCTCGAGTATAGATCATCTATGCAACGAGTTGCTTCCGTGGGGATCGGGCAAGAGATCGGGAAGCGGGCGTGAAAGAGCAGAGACATTGAAAGCAGAGGCACATCTTTGGGTCGTTGTGAGAATGCTAGGTCCAGTCGTCGGATGACTCAGGATTCGGGTCACAGGTAACATCTACAAGCCTTTATTTCCTCAGCTCAAGGGAGATAGCCCTGTTGGCCGGTGCCTCTCGTTCATTCCCAGGGCGAGGAACAGTACACATGCTGCAAGCTTCGACAGCCGATCGTGGGAGCTAAGACAGCGACTTGCTTCCTCATGTCGGCGTCTCGTCTAGAGAAATTCTTGGAAGGTTGTATCTTCGGCTAGCTCGTTCCAGGGACGTCCACGATGCGAATCTTCATGATGGCAATTCATGCCGGCTATGCTATCGAGAAGGCGCCAGTTGCCTCAGCCAGGCTCGCACAGTACAAGGCTCGTCGAACATGGGGTGGCCTGTGCGACAGTCATGATAGAAGTTGATGCGCTGAGAGCACATTGCATAGGAGCCAGAAGTTACATTCGAAAAGAAGGGAGGAAGTCAGATGTGCTTGGCGCAACTGTGGATACCCTGCCTGAAGAGGGAAGCCGCCAGAGCTTCGCGCTGGCGTCAAGGAAGCTTCGCAATCGTCATGGCCGCTTGGTATGGCGAAGATGCGCAATAGCTTCGGCCAAGCTATAGCGCAATCGTTGGCCGTGCTTCGGCCAGCATGAGGATATATTGAACCAAGCGTGAGTCTTCTCATCAGCCACTGTATACGTGTACTGACCATGGCGGAGCGCGACCTAGAGAAGCGGTCCATGATGGCGAGCGAACGTACGCCGCTCATCCAGACGGTACCAGTAGCCGAAGAGAGAGATCGCTATCCCCATGCTAGGGTAGGTTTGGAAGCGCCATAAGATAATCGGAACCTTAGCTAATTACAACCAACAGGTGCGGCGTATCTGTACCACGGTCATCAGCTCTGTCATCCTTCTAGCCGCGCTCGTTTTCCTGGGCATCGCTGTCACGGGCAATGGAGACATACTCACCGGCAAGCCTCGAACACAACCCGAGCACTTCGCGACCGCCGAACTCCCGCATCCAGCGTGGCCTCAATCACACGGCCTTGGCTACAAAGAGTTGAAGAAGGTGCTGCTTGAGACACCGGACGCAAAGAAGGCAAGAGAATGGAGCCAATACTACACTGCGGGGCCACATCTGGCAGGGAAGAACGAAAGCCAGGCACAGTGGACCAAAGATCTGTGGAGACAGTTTGGAGTAGATCATGCAGAGGTCGTCTCCTACGATGTCTACATCAACTACCCGCTGGACCACAGACTGGCACTACTGAAGGACGGCGAGGTCGCATTCGAGGCTACGTTGGAGGAAGATGTTCTCGAGGAAGATCCAACCACAAATCTCACGGACAGAGTGCCAGTCTTCCACGGCTACTCCGCAGATGGCGACGTGACAGGACAATTTGTCTTTGCCAACTACGGGACATGGGATGATTATGAGGACCTGATCAATGCCGGCATCGATCTGAAAGGCAAGATCATCATCGCAAAGTACGGGCGAAACTTCAGAGGCCTCAAGGTAGCTCGTGCTTCACAGCTGGGTGCAATTGGCGTCGTTATGTACAGTGACCCCGGCGACGATGGCGAAATTACAGAAGAGAATGGCTACAAGACTTATCCTGAAGGTCCCGCCAGGAACCCGAGCAGCGTCCAACGAGGCAGTGTCCAATACCTGTCTTTCGCGCCTGGAGACCCAACTACGATCGGATATCCTTCAAAGCCTGGTGTGCCCCGCCAGTCTGTTGAAGGCCACATCCCAGACATTCCATCTATCCCAGTCTCGTACAAGGAGGCGCTGCCGATCTTGAAGGCGCTCAATGGACATGGACCCAAAGCCTCTTCTTTCTCGAAGTACTGGCAGGGAGGTGGTCTTGGCTACAAAGGTGTGAACTACAACATAGGTCCCTCACCGGAGTCGCTCACGATCAACTTGGTCAACAGGCAAGATTATGTGACAACTCCCCTATGGAATGCCATTGGTGTCATCAATGGTACCGTCTCAGATGAAGTCGTTGTGATTGGTAACCATCGAGACGCCTGGATTGCTGGAGGTGCAGGAGACCCAAACTCTGGCTCTGCTGCTCTTAACGAGGTCATCCGTTCCTTTGGCAAAGCCCTCGAAGCTGGCTGGAGCCCACATCGAACGATCGTGTTCGCGTCATGGGATGGCGAGGAGTATGGCTTGGTCGGCTCTACTGAGTGGGTCGAAGAGTATTTGCCATGGTTGTCCGCAAGTACTGTTGCGTACATCAATGTTGATGTCGGTGCTCAGGGACCCAACTTTAAAGCCTCCGCGGCACCTGTGCTCAACAAGGCCATTTACGAAGTGACAAGTCAAGTGCAGTCGCCAAACCAAACTGTCAAAGGCACGACTGTCCGCGATACTTGGAATGGCCACATCTCCACTATGGGCTCCGGTAGCGATTTCACGGCGTTTCAAGACTTTGCAGGCATCTCTTCCATTGACATTGGGTTCGGAAATGGTCCGAATGATGCCGTCTACCACTATCACAGCAACTATGATAGCTTCTATTGGATGGACAATTACGGAGATCCCGGCTTCAAGTATCATATCACGATCGCGAAGATTATCGGTTTGCTCGCAGCGAAGCTTGTTGAAGAGCCAATTGTGCAATTCAATGCTACGGACTACGCCACAGGGGTACAGAAGTATCTTGACAGCGTGAAGAAAGTTGCGGAGGAGCAGCAGTGGGATTTTTCAACGGTCAAGGATGCCTTCAAGCAGCTCGACGAAGCTGCGTCATACTTTCACGACGCATCCGTCGAGTTCGATGCTTCCGCTACGCGCCTGGAGGAACACTTGAGCGATGCGACGATCTCGGACAAGAGAAAGAAGGCCATCTATCAAGCGGTCAAGAAGACGAACAAGAAGTACAAGTTCTTGGACCGTCAATTCTTGCATGCTGGTGGGTTGGACCAGAGGAGTTGGTTCAAGCATGTGGTGTTCGCGCCCGGCAGATGGACCGGATATGCAGGGGCTACGTTCCCAGGACTTGTGGAGTCTTTGGAAGATCATGACGAGAAGAACTTGCAGAAATGGGTGGGCATCATTGAGGCGCGCATCTATGCTGCCGCGGAATTGCTGCTCGAGAAGTAGCATCGGATATGTAGAGAACGTATACATTCGCAAGTCGGTGCGGCTGCTTGTGACGGTCTCCCTACATTGACTTTCAGCCAACCTCGACGCGCCTTTCTCATTCAGAAGCGAGTACCATGTGAAGTTGATCGTGACAGTGCTCGTCTTTATGATTAACCTGCGCGGCCTGGATTGCAGTATCGCTCGCCCCTTCATAGCATTCGCGGAGGAAGGATGGTGGATTGAGGCGGGAATTCGAGATTCCCTGGCTGAAGTGAAGACACTCGCGCGTTTGCTCAGCAGCTGCAGCATCTTCGTCGTTGCACAAACACCTCGCAACTCTTCTGTCGTTGACCGTCTCTCACTGCACAACGACGACACAACCACCATTTCAGCCTTTGCCCGTCGCGCCATCTCATAACAAAAACCACCATTTCAGTCGTTGCCCGCACGTCGACACAACCACCATTCAGTCTTTGCTCGCAGCGCCATCTCATAACACAACAAGGCACGACCGTCTCAACCACAACACACCAAGGCACGACCAGCGCGCACCACAAAACTCTCCTCGCCATCATCGCCGTCGTCGACACCACTACCCGCAGCCCATCACCACCACCGAAACCACCTTCCACCGTTGACATGGCCTTTCTTCTCTACGGCAACGCGACCGATCCTTTCGTCGGCTTGAACGTCAGCGAAGGCGAACAGTTGATCCACACCATGCGCACCGTCGCCGGATCCTACCAACTCCTCCCCGGCCCCAACATCGAATACGAAGACCTGCGCGACATCATCGAGTGGAGCGCCTGGATCTACCAGGGCCGCGGCGCTCTGAAGATGGCCAAGGTCCTGCGGGACACATTGTGGCGGAGGAAGCTCTGCGGAGCGGTGGAAGACTATTGGTTCCGCTTCACGCTGGAGAAGTAAGTTGATCGATTCAATTGATTGACAAAGGACATTAGGCTGACAATATGTGTTTCTCTGATTTAGGTGGCTGATCCACGGCGCCGGAACTGCAAACGGCCTGTCGTGGACAGAGCGCGACAGATTGGCGGAGAAGATGGACGAGCTGTACGCCACCACGGCCTGATTTTGGCGTTTCCTCTTGCTGGTTGTTTGTTTCTGCGGATCGTCTATCGGCTACGGCCACAAAAGTTCAAATGCAAGCGGAGCGCTTTTCCTGTGTGACACTGAAATCATGCCCTCTTCTTCTCGTTCCTCCGATGACGCCGAACATCTGAGCCCACCGATTTGACTCTTGGCCACCGAGAGGGTCGTGCCGTGGACTGGAGAGCGCGATGATGCAGTGACACACTTACAGATGCTCTGGCATCTTGGCTGCATCCCAGGCGCCCATGATCGCTCTTCCGGGAGAAACCTTTCAAAGGGAACATTGGAGTTTGCGACAGCAACAGTGTCAATCTTGATCACAATATCATTCTCAACAAAACAAGCAAGCTGAATGCCACCGAATGTCCAATCGCTTCCCCGCAATAGCTCTTCCAATATGTGAAGCCGGCGTTGCCAATTGACAGCTTCTCAGCAGAAAAGGCTACCTCCAAGCCGTCGAGTATTCAACCGTTCGCCAGTATCGGGGCAATCTGCATGAAGAGCAAGCGTTGTAATCTGATCTTTCTCCTCAGACAGTCAGAGGTTCGAGCCATTGGAAGTGCGAACGCTCCCAAATCGCCGCGATGCCACCGACTTGAAGCATGCGGTGCTGTCTCACTTCTCTGTGGAAAGGCCAAGGTGCGAGCCACTGAACATACAGAAATGGCCTGAGCCCATGCGAATCGTCCAGCAGAAGCAGGTACTCTCTGTGACCACTCTCTGCAGGAAGGCCAGGCTGCGAGCCACTGGGCCTACAGAAACGCTCAGACTGCGCGATGACCATCCAATGGAAACAGGTGCTGTCTACCACCTTCCTCTGTAGTGCGGCCAAGCTGTGAGCCATTGGGCCTGAAGAGATTCCTGGGCGCAGGCGAATCATCCAACGGAAGCGGGTCCTGTCTACCGCCACTCTCTGCGTCAAGTCCAGGTTGCGAGCCACTAGGCATGAAGAAACGCCCCGAGCAAACGCGGTATCATCCAACAGAAGCAGTCCTCGGGGGTGGCCTCAACCACAAACACTGCTCGTACACTTGAACGCAGTAGCAAAGAACAACATTCCAACCCACTGATTACATCTTGCCTCCCACTCCGGCTTCGTAACATCCTTCTCGGGAACACAATCGCCGACATGTGCTCCATCCTTATCATTCACCGTATACCCTCCATCATTTCCAACTTTGACAAAATCCAGCTGTCCAGATCCACAAATCCCCGCAGCAGAGCTCACGAACAGATCACCAGTGAAAGGCGCCATGGTTCCATTGTGGATGTAGTTGTTGTCTTCGGCGTGGATGAGATGCGAGCAGGTGTAGGGAGCTTCTTTGGTGGTGTTGGAGATGTTGGAGAGAACTTTCGGGCCGCGAGCGCAGCGCTTGAGTGGGAAGGCGCCCATGCAGACGGAGGTGTTAGAGACGAAGAAGTCGGCTGCAATTGGAGTGGCGAAGAGGAATGTCAGCAGTGCTGCTACTTTGTACAGTGGAGATCGCATCGTTTCGGTGGGATTTCTTGGAAAATTGTCGGCTGAAGCTCGCTTGGGACTGGGCTGAAGGGGACGTTCGGTTTACAGGTCTGTTTTGTCCAGTTTTTCTCGATTCTGTCCTGCTCGTAGATCAACTTGAGTGTGACGCTGGAACCAAACGGACCTTCCTCTTCTGCAAAGTGGCAGCCAGAGCGCCATACAAGTAGTCACACACTCACCGCAATCCTATCATGCCACCCCACCCCGGGCAAGACATAGCTGCCCAATAGAAAGTGCTGCCATAAGCCAGCCTGCATGCCAAAGACAGCACTAAGACCTGCATAATGGTGTTCGTGGAGGCGCAAGATTGATTCCTTGAAAGTCTAAATTGTCAGCCTTGCCAGCTCAGCCTTGCATCCGCTCATTGAGACACTGTATTATTCCGCCGCAATATGTCTTTGATCATCGTGGAACAGGAAATGAGACGTGCTGAATTGCAGTGCACAGCGTATGCGGCATGGTGTCCATTGTGATTGTATATTGCGCACATCCAGGCCTGTTTGCTGTGCGCCGACCACATCACGCGAATGCGTGCGCCAAAGTATCCCCATCCTACGAGGCTACGCCAGACGCCTCTTTCCAGAAGCAGAGCTCTCAGCCCCGAGGTCCAGATCCGCTCCAGACTTGCGATTGAATGAGAAGACAGCAGCATGTTGCTGCTGCTATTTCGAGAATGCTCGCATATTGAGGTCGACGCCAATTCCATGTCCTGATAGCAAGTGCGGTGTTTGCAGGTAATACTGAAGAAACCAGGAAGACGTGGGGACGGAAAGAGTGAAGTGTCGCTGGAAGGCCCAGGCTCCTGGGTCGCGGCTCATGGGCAAAAGCGGTGGGATATTGTAGTTGCGCAGGCGGGGAATGGTTGCTCTACACTAAAACCAGGATATCCTTGAACACAAAATTCGCAAGAGATGGCAAAGGACAATCGCTGTGGAAGATGAAGCGTGCTCTGAAATGATGACTGATATCACGACCGGTCGCGAAGACCGGTGTCTCATATTCTACTGCGGACACCTGCTCTAAGCCGCGTGAAGATCCGAACCATTTGTCTGCTCGGCCGAAGTCCTTCTGTCTTGATCCAGACGCACCAACTACGTTCTACTTCTGCACGTCTTTACTATAGAGCATGTGGGCTGCCAGTGCCAATGCTCCGGATGACGGTTTCTGCACAGGGACGGCAAAGCTTACTTATGCGCTGACCAAGCTACGGCACCATACCACCCGCTCGATGCGCAGAAGTCCGTGACGCACGCTGTCTGTATCGAGAGACGGTCTTTGGTAGGAGAGCACCTTTTCTCCTCGGCCGAGAGTGGATGCTGTGAAAAGGATCAAGAAGCGTCTGATCTTAGTGCTTGTCAGCATATTTCCAAGAGCTTGAATTGCTCATGGTGACACGCGGAAGAACATACAATTACCATCAGTCGTACTCCGCCGATATTGAACCCATTGTTGACTTCTGCGGCAGCCCGACTCACATATATCTTTGCCAGAATGCGTAAATTTTCATTGTTGAGTGCACTAGCAATTTCTTATGGCCTAGGTATTGCACAGGAGACAGTCAACCGTACTTTGACTCAAGGCTGGGGCACTGTGCCTTCGCAAAGGAGATATATCAATGCTGCGCAAGCACGGACTGTGATTGAGGCTGGCGTGCAGCAGTCTATGGTCATCGGGTACCGTGTTTCTGTACTCGCTCCGTGTCGTGGTCATAAGCTGATTGCTATTCACACAGGATACCGAACAGCATTGCTGTGCTCGATCCTTCGGCGCATTTGGTCGCCCTCTTACGAATGGACAATGCCTTCTTGAGCAGCATGGATATCAGCATCAAGAAAGCCAAGACTGTGTCGTTGTTCAATGGCCTCTACCCCTCGAGTGTTCTGTACAATCGATCTGAGCCAGGTGGCATGTGTATGGCATTGAGGAGACGAATGGCGGACTGGTCGTCTTTGGGGGCGGTCAGCCAATTGTCGACTCCGAGGGCTATTGGATCGGCTCGGTGGGAGTTAGTGGAGGCACGAATGAGCAAGATATTGATGTCTCGATTGCAGCCGCTGGGAGTGTCGGCGCGAGGAGCGTTTGAGTGGTTGATGGTGCAGTTGTCTCGGCACGCTAGGACTTTGGAATGAAGGAAGAATAGCGTGAAGACTGTGGCTGTAAAGGCATACCTTATTAGACAGCTCCAAGGCCCGATTTTGGTCGAGCGGGGAAATTGGCGTACACTTTCATGAGCCTTTCAACGCCATACTGCCAATGATGAAAGCTTCAGCTTCCTTCCCCAGCTGCAGTGCTTCGCCTTTCTTGGGCGCGTCTAGACGATAGATCTTGCGAATCCTGGCGGGATCATGCATGGTGGCTAGGCTCTCGTCTGAGAGCGACGTAGGCTTGCCTTGGACATTTTGCACGAGGTGCTCTTCAATGGCAGACCTTTCCCCGCCGACTTTGATGGCAACGATATTACTGCTGCTGTCTTGCACTCCGAATCTGCGGAATGACTCTCCGATCTGGCAGATTGATTGTGAGCATTCTAATGCGATAGCATAAAACATAATCTTAGTCCACTATTGCCTCACTTACGTTGTTGTTCGGTGACATGGCAAAGACTATTTCCGAGTGCACATTGTGACTCTTCATGCGGCCCTCGAGCTGGTCGTTGATGGCTCTCCAGCACGCGGAGAGCACGTGAGTCCTTGAGAGCAGCACCGACGCATCGAGGAATGCATATTGAAAGTCGGTATTGCCGTCGAGCAGCTGTTGGCGCAGGAATGAGGCGTTTTGCACGTCGGTGAACAAGACCACGTGCAGCGGGTGGTTGGGCAAGTGAGGCAGCTGTATGGTCTCCATGTCGGAGTGCTGCAGGCTGGATTGGAATGGCAAGAGTCTCGATGCGGGCGGTGCTCTGGATGGCATGCACTGGTTGTGGGATAAGGTGCGGCTCGCGTGTGCAGAGGAAGTGCGATTCCAATCAATCGCCGCGAATCGTGAGGGCCACACGGCAGAGCTCCCATTCGGGCCCTAGCGCAGCGAGTGCTGAGCGATCTGGACCGGCGGCCGTCGAGCTCGCAGCGTGTTGTTTTTGGCGGCCAGATTCGACGCCGCGCCGTAATGGGCACGCAGCAGGCAAGAAAGCGGCGCAGAGGAGGATGGGCTACGGCTTGGAAGGGCCAGTCGGGGCAGCATAAGCGTAGCAGAGCATAATATCATATCCACCCAGACTGTTGCGTCTCTGCAACGCACAATTTGGCTCGGGCATCTCTGGCTCCGCGTTGTGAAGGGCTCGCTTCCCTATACGAGGTTTCGAACCACGCCCATCGATCGGCAACTTCCACCGCGCCCGGAGCATGTCTTCGTCGAGCACGCTCAAGCGGCCGGGAGACTCCGACGACGGTGGCAGTGGAGGGGGCAGCAGCGGCAGCAACTCGCACAGCACGCCGCAGCCTGCCAGCAAAGTCCCGCGGACGGAGGGCCACTCCAATGGCACCGGCAGCAGCACCACGTCCACGGCGACGACTAATCACGCCGCCCTGAACGGCACTGGCCACCAGCATGATGACTTTGCGGCCGCGTCCAGCGCTGCTCCGCCGCCCAGTAGTTCCAAGAAGAAGTCGGCGGGTTCATCGCGGACAGGCCAGGCCTGCGACCGCTGTAAGGTATGCGACCACTCTCACCCGGGTGACTTTGAGTCTATCGCCGTGCTCGTCGGATGATATATATTGATCCATGCTGCGTCCACCAGGTGCGTAAGATCCGCTGCGATGCGCGCCCTGGCGGCTGCTCGCCATGCATCCAGAACAACACCGAATGCAAGACGACCGATCGCATCACGGGTCGCGCGACATCGCGTGGCCACACCGAGAACATCGAACATGAAAATACCACGATGAAGATGTACATTGCCGAGCTGCAACAGCAACTGCGGGACAGTGGGGTCGAGCCCAAGGCAGCGCCGTCGGCACAGAGCTCATACGGACAGTATTGGGGCCAGCAGGCAGAGTGGACGGGGTCATATCCAGGGCAGAATGCGCTGTCGGTCAGTCCGCAGATCCGCAACGAGCGGCAGACGCCCCAGGGCTCCCTCCTGCCCGACTTCCGCTCAGGATGCATTGGCGACAACTACCTGGGCGTCTCGTCGGAGAACAGCTGGCTGAGTCCCATCGAGGGCACATCGCTCGCCCTGTTCGGCACCAAGATCGACCTGGCCGAGTTCATGCCCGCCGATTCGGATCCTGCCTTCAGTGCCATGTCCTATCGCACATTCCTCAGTCATGCGTTTGGGCGACACCAGGTCTTCCGACCAGAACTTCCCGCCTACGAGCAGTGCAAAGTGTACGCCGAATGGTACTTCCGATCGATCGGACAATTCATCCCGGTCCTGCACAAACCCGACTTCATCGCGCTTCTCTACAAGATCCACCATGAGCACTATCAGCCCAAGCCGGCAGAGAATGTCATGGTGCACATGGTCCTGGCCACGCTCAACTTCCAGTTCGCGGCGCGCAATTCCAACGAGCAAGCGCGCCAGGACTCCATGAGCCACTACCACTATGCGTGCAGTCTTATTCCCGACCTCATCACAGGCCACACTCTCGCAGATATCCAAGCATTGGCTCTGATCTGCTCCCAGCTGCGGAACCAGCCCAAACCAGGCGCGGCATGGATGTTCACGAATCTGGTACTGGGCTTGGCTGTGGAATCTGGCCTCCATCGCTCTGCCAAAGCGTGGCCGAACTCAGGCGTGGACCAGGATCCACATCATCTGGAGATGCGAAAGCGAACATTCTGGTCACTCCTAATCTTCCACGTGCACATCAGTGGAAAGCTGGGCCGCCCGATGCCATTGCGCTTGGAGGACTTTGACATCGAAATGCCGGAAGCAATCCCAGACAATCTGCCTGAGGAAAACTCGACCAAATGGAAAGACTGTTCCTTTCGCGCGGCGATTGAGGGTTTCAAGCTTCTGAGAATCATGTTGCAGGTCTACTCCACTATCTACTCGATAAAATCGACTGGACAGTACGAGATGAACGTGCGTCACCTGGAAAAGGAGTTGGAAACATTTCACGATCAGCTTCCGCCTGAGTTCCGCGGAGGCCCGCAAACACGAGACGAAGATCGCGTGTCTGCGTATTATCTGGACATGGGCGTCGCAGAATGTCAACTTCTGCTCCACCATCCAGCACTGTGCCGGTCAGCATCAGCTCAATTCATGACAAGCAACCTCGATACCTGTTTGCACTGGAGCAAGAAGCTGCTTCATGTCGCGACTGCTTTGAAGACGCTCAACTCGTTGGACACGACCTGGTACTCTACCACGAACTTCTTGGCAGCGATCTTCACCACGCTTTTCGCGCACACTGAGCGTAGGGAACAGATGACCACGGCAGATCTGCAGACTTTGCGACAAGATATGGATGCGTGGATGGAGATCATGGCAGAAGTGGCGAATCTTCTGGGTAAGTACGCGCGCTGAGCTTCTGGAGACACGTACTAACGTTTTGACAGGCCTGAGCTCGCGGCTGCAAGCAGCTATCCGCACCATCATCGACTTCGCCCTGGGCAATATTCAGCGGCATCTCGCTGCCAAAACGGCTTCAGCGGCGCTACCGGCCACGCCCTCTCCTACCGAGCCACATGCCCAAGCATATACGAACGGCTATAGCGAACAGCAGCGGTACACGAATGGGCACTCCAGCGAAGATCTGAGCAGCACAGCGAGCCGAGCTTATGCCAACGCACACGCACATGCAGATCAAAGCCACGCTTACTCGCAATCTGGCCAATATACGTACCCGTCCGCGCATGAGAATGGCGTGTACCCACAGGCGAGCATCAACGGCTACAGTCAGTCGGCCTATGCGGAAGACAGCAAGCCAAATATTGAAGACCAGCTCCTTCAAGCAACATCGATAGCACAGCAAGCACAACAGGTCAATGCCAACAACTTTATGGCAGCATATCAGGCGGCCAGCAGCGCGGAGACCAATGGCTACCATCACACGCCCACCACAGCAGGAATGAATGATCAGACACACCCACAAGCCGGACCGGCAGCATGGAGACACTTTGCGGACTCGATCCCGAACTTAGGCGGCCATGAATACATGAATTCTGCTGCTAGTCTTATGGCCCTCGGCGGGGGAAAACATACAGACGGGACGGACATGGTCGCAGCAGCTCAGATGAGCCACATGCATTTGCCTCACGCTGATGGCGTACAGGCTCCTTGGCCTCTACTACATTACACTGGCGGGAATAATGGACAGGGCTGATGAAGCTGTGGCGGCGTTCTGCAGCATGACTTCGAATTGTGAAGTTGTGGACGGAGTTTTCGGGATGACGCAGCATTTCCCGCGGAGGAGTCTTTTTTTCGAATGCTTTTTTGTTGTATACCCCATGAGAAACAGAGGCGGGCATTCAGGCAGGTATTCAGAGGGAAGCGGCAGAGATACCAAAATCCACGTTCATCGAGCCGATCGAACGTTTGCGGACGCTTTCATCTTCTTCCACTACCCTGCACGACACGTGTATGTTGTGCCGTTTTGCCATGCTAGCTTGATATCCTTGGCACCGATCTCGTTTCTCCACTTCTTGAGACTTGTCTCTTCGTCGCCATGTTTCCTTCCTGTCCTACTTCCGCCATATACAAGTGCGATCGCGCATCGAGGACCACGTGCAGGCTGGCAGCGTGCACAGTGGCGTCCGCCCGAGAGTTCAGGAGCGTGATGGTTTCCACGTAAGGCGTCTGGCCCGTTGCAACGCTCGAGCGGAACACTTCGATGCCGTCGCCTTGGCATAAGCGTGGTCTCCATGCAGAAAGTGACCGCTGCTTTTTACGGTTCAGACGCCAGCTGTGACGACGAGCACGTTCCTGCACGTGCAACTCGTAGACTACCCAATCGAAGCTCGGTATGGTGGCAGCCGTCCAGGTATAACGACTGGAAAACACCTCACGCAGCTCCGGTTCTGCCCGTTCCCATATCACTGTTTCGTAATTCGCCAAGTCGCAAGCGTAAATGCCAAGTGTAGCTTCCGAGGGGCAGGACCGTACGAGCAAGCGGCCGCAATGAAGATCTGGAGAAGGGCCAGAGTTTGTGGCGGCTTCTCTCGTTTTTTGGGAACCTCACCGCACGCATGCCAGCACACCGACCTCGACATTCATTGGAACGGGGAAGAAGGGACGCCCATGCGTCGTTCATAAGCACCGATCACTGGCCTAGTCGACAGCACTGCATGGACGGATCACAGGACAAGAGAATTATTGCAAGAGTCTTTCTTGGGCTTTCGTCAGCTGCGACCTGAATGAACCATCGCGCACTCTTAAGTGGAAGTTAAAGGAACTGGTACGCCAAGGACGTCAGATTCCTTTCAATTCGTTCCTCGCACAAAGGACACGATCCTCACCAGCACCTCGCGGTGGAAGCATCACACGAAGTGAGAGCGCCATCACAATGTCGACCTGCGGCTCCGGAACGCGTGCAGAGGACTACAACCTGTCCCTGCACGTCGGCGCCCTCTTCATCATCCTGGCAGTGTCCGCTGGAGCATGTGCACTGCCAATCGTGGCATTAAGAGTGCCTCAGCTGCGAATCCCAGCCAAGGCGCACTTTGGCTTCCGACATTTCGGTACTGGAGTCCTCATTGCGACGGCATTTGTGCATTTGATTCCAACTGCATTCATCTCGCTGATAGACCCGTGTCTGCCCCCATTCTTCAATGAGGACTACCCTGCGTTGGCGGGCGCGATTGCGCTCGCGGCAGTGTTCATGATCACGATTGCAGAGATGATTTTCAGCCCGGGAAGATCGCTTTGCTCGGGACCTGGGCACGATGACCTTTCAGAACCGGCGCAAATAGATCGAGATGGAGTCGCGAATGTTGCCCATGGTACGACAGAAGCGACAAGGAGGCATTCTTTGGCCAACGATGAGATCACACCAGGTGAGCCCGCGAACTACAAACCAAACATCATTCTAGGAGTTGACAGCAGGCCAGCTGAGAGCACTCCGCAATTTGGACGATCACGCTCTGGGCGATCTCATAGTGTCATGAAGACTGTGGGAAGACGCAGCAGCCTGATGTTCAATGAGAATACCTTTCAACTTACCGGAGAGAACAAGCGAGGACGCAGTGTCGATGGTGTTGAAGATCGTCGTCCCAGCGAAGATAGCATGACCCTCGCCGAAGAGAAAGAAGCTGCCCAGCAACGGCACAAACTGCTTATGCAATGTGTACTTCTTGAATGCGGTATCCTCTTTCACAGTAAGTGTGAAACATTCAGCAGAAACGGTCATCTATTATCGCAAGTGACTTTCGCTGACCTGACATGCAGGCATCTTCATCGGTCTTGCTCTCGCCGTTGCGGTAGGAAGTGAACAAGTCATTCTCCTCATCGCCATCGCCTTCCATCAAACTTTCGAAGGCCTCGCCTTGGGCTCCCGTATCGCGGCCGTTGGCTGGAAACCCCGCGCTCTGCAGCCTTGGTTCATGGCTCTCGCGTACGGCTGCACCACACCTCTAGGCCAAGCCATCGGCATCGCAACTCGGAATCTCTACGATCCAGATTCTGCAACAGGCCTCGTGGTCGTGGGAACATTCAATGCGTTTTCAGCGGGTCTCCTTACGTACACGAGTTTGGTGGATTTA
>JAASLG010001419.1:0-27586 GCA_013365235.1 Cercospora sesami
AGAATGCCTCGCGTGCTTCGCACACCGCCCTGGTGACAAGGGTGGCTCGCCTGGTCTATTCCCAAGACCGGTCAGAGGCTGGCCTAGCAGAGTACGCCCTACGCAGAATGCGGGACACCTTTGCTCATGGCTCAGATACCGAGGGAGCCATACGGTTCCAAGAGATGACCCCTGAGTCCATTTATTCTGCAATCTATGGCGGGCCATACGGGTATGAGCCGACGCTGGCTGTCATGGACCGATTTCTCAAAAGACCGGACACCAATCTCGTGCAGAAGGCAATGGCACTGTCCCGGGAGACGAGTCTTGAGGTCTGGGCAACAGAGCTAGCGTCCGTCTTGTCCTCATGGGCTGCTGGAGACCCAGTAATTTCTTCTCTTGTGGCGCTATTCCAAAATGTTCGCGGGCTTGCGATAGAACTGCTTCCTCAGATCATACACATCTTGCTTACCAACGAGCACACAACGATTGCGCCGCTCCTCGCGCAAGCTGTGAACGATCACTTGTGTGTCGATGACGAGGACGTCTCACCTAAGCAACAGTTTCTCTTGCGCGTCTTGCTATATCTACAAAGTCAACCGTTTCCTGGAGAGGCGACACGTGCAGACCGCGTTCATTGGCTGAACATAGATTACATGGTTGCTGTTCGTGCAGCAGCTAGAAGTGCCATGCCCGCAGCTGCACTACTGCTGGCTGAAGCCACATGTCTTCCAGCTGTCCAGGACAGCCGCAGGAATTCGAGGAGGGTTTCCTCATCTCAAGATCAAGCTGTGTCTCGACCTCCGCCTGAACTTCTGTTGTCCGTTTACAAACAAATGGAGGAGCCTGACTCGTTCTATGGCGTCACACAGGAAGCATCGCTGAGTGCAGTGCTCGAGCGACTGGATCATGAGGGAGATGGCTTCCGAAGCATGATGCTGCGCTCCGCGCAAATGGATAGCCACATGCGTTCTACGCATCGACTGGCTGAACATGATGCCGTTGGCATGATACAGTCGCTCTCGAGCCTTAACTTTAACAGTTTAGCATTCGCCTTGGTCGCGCAAGGCGTAGGGAACACATCAAGATGCCAAGAGCAGATGTTGAAAGCAGCGCAAAGTCTGCAGCAATGGGACATCACGCCACCCGAAGGGAACAGCGAGTCCTCGGCAGCTTTTAGTGTGCTGCAGAACCTCAGTAGAGCCAGCGACGCCACACAAGTCCTCGACAGATCAAGGACTGCGTTGTTCGATTTTGTGAAGCATGGCATCCGACGAGATCGAGCGTCGATTCCATCGCCCACCTGGTACGCCAACCTCGCATCCCTGACAGAGATCAGCGAAATCACAACTGCCGTTGCAGACGCAGATCTCGATGAGCGGTGGGAAGTCTTCGCCCATCGACATGCTTGGATGCATTTAGCCAAGTTTGAAGACGTCAAGGTGTTTCTGTCGGGCAGGCACACGCTCTTTGGCGTGCTCAGCCAAAACGTGCATCTGCAACAGAGCATGCATGTCACGCTAAAGAGATGCCGAATACTGGAAGTCGAAGCGCTACTGGCATTTTCGCGCCTCTCTCGAGAGCACTCCAAGTTACAGGAGGCACTCACCGCAACAGCGACCATGAGCGACATGATTGAGACCTGTGGAGCAGCCGGAATCAGGGTGGAAAGCGCCGTAAAAATGGAGACTGCTTCAGTTCTATGGGATGCAGGAGAAGCTACCATGTCAGTCAAAATGCTCTCAAGTCTCAGCCAGCCCGGCGTTGAGCTTGGCGGTCAAGACGTTGCTGTTGGGCGCGCCGGTCTCCTTGCGCAGCTCGCCCATGAATCTGCCGAAGCTCGTCTGGAGAAACCTGAGCAGATTCTAAGCAAATATCTCAAGCCCGCGTTGAACGCTGTCTCCAGGACCAAGGATCGATCAGAAATCAGTCAAGTACACTATGAATTCGCCAAGTTCTGTGATCACGAATTGCAAAATCCCAGCACCGTGGAAAACCTGAATCGCGTCACCAAACTGCGCCAGAGCAAGGAGGAAGAGGTCGAAGCCTATAGGCAAGCTTTGCAGACAGGCAAGAAAACGCAGCCCGAGCGACATCAGATGAGCAGAAGCTTGCATCAAGCACAGACATGGCTCGAGCTTGACACTGCGGAAGAAAAGCGCTTGAGGAAGACTCAGAGCGATTATGTCAATTTGAGTCTGCAGAACTATCTGCAGGCGCTTGCGGCTTCTGAGGATCACGACATCTGCGTGTTGCGATTCTTCGCGCTCTGGCTCGAAAATACTGACGGCGTCGACCAAGGTCCGGACGCCACAGTGCTTAAATACCTGCCCCAAGTACCAAGCTGGAAGTTCGTCAGATTAATGAACCAGCTAATGTCACGCTTGGATGATTCGAAGACACCGTTTCAGCAAGCCCTGGCGGAACTGCTGCGACGTATCTTTGTTGAACACCCCTGGCATAGTTTGCACCATCTCTTCGCGCCTCGGTCGATGCATACGGCCACAGATCCTGCGACTGCTTCTCGCTATCGTGCCGCCAAGTCAATCCACATTGAAATTAGCAAGAATGAAGAGAGCCGCAGCATCGCTGATAGACTATTTGCAGCAGACACGCGGTACAAGGCATTGGCAGAAAGTAAGCCGGAGTCGGGGGGCGGTGGCAGCAAGATCGATATCAGTCGCTTCCAGCAGGCTTTTCGCGTGCATCAGAAGATCCCGCCAATGGCGTTACCGCCTGCCACCATCACATTGCCGTTGAGACCAAGCGCGTCTTATAGTGATGTGCCCACCATCACACGGGTCGATCAGACAGTATCCATCATGAGTGGTCTAAGCGCACCAAAGATGCTGAAATTGCAAGCGACTGATGGTAAATGGTACCGCGAGCTCTACAAGAGCGGCGACGATGACCTGCGGCAGGACGCCATCATGGAACAGGTGTTCGATGAAGTCAGCAGCATGCTACGCAATCACAAGGCAACGAGACAGAGGGATCTCAAGCTTCGCACATACAAAGTGATTCCGCTCTCCAGCGGATCCGGCATCATCGAATTCGTCCCGAATTCCATGCCCATCAATGATTTCCTGAGCCCAGCGCATAAAACGTATTATCCCAAGGACATGGCCCCGCACAAGGCCCGAGAGGCGATCGCGCGGGCATACGCGAATGGACAAGGCTCTACGACCGACCGCGTCGCCGCATTCCAGAAGATCTGTGCTAATCTGAACCCTGTCATGCGGCATTTCTTCCTGGAGCGGTTCGACGACCCGGACGAATGGTTCACAAAGCGGACCGCGTATTCACGTACGACAGCAAGCATATCGATCCTTGGCCATATCATTGGTCTCGGAGACCGACACTGCAGTAACATCCTGCTCGATGAGCAGACAGGTGAAGTGGTGCACATTGATCTCGGGGTCGCGTTCGAGGCTGGGCGGGTTTTACCAATTCCAGAGCTCGTGCCTTTTCGGCTCACTCGCGACATCGTGGATGGAATGGGATCAACCGGTGTGGAGGGAGTATTCCGACGCTGCTGTGAGTTCACGTTGGATGCGGTACGTGAGGATAAGGACAGTATTATGACATTACTGAATGTGCTGCGCTACGATCCACTGCACAACTGGACGATATCCCCACTGCGAGCCAAGAGGATGCAAGACGCGCAATCAGAAGTTTCACGCCGCAATGGCACCGTCGCTAATTCGTCGAAGAGAAAGGAGCAGGAGGCAGGCGAAGCTGATCGGGCATTATCGATCGTGGAGAAGAAGTTGTCGAAGACGCTGAGCACTGCTGCGGCTGTAAATGAGTTGATTCAGCAAGCTACAGACGAGAAGCACTTGGCAGTCCTATTTGCAGGATGGGCAGCGTACTTCTAGCGGTGGGTCGAAGTCATGCAGATATTATATAGAGCGATAGAATGGTCTGTACAATGTGCACGTATCAAGTGCTCAGACCGAATCCACGAATTCCGCTTGACTCACCCCTCGCCCACATCCGACCGGTGTGGGCCGTGGAAAATGAATCACTTACTTCGCGCGTCTACTTTTCTGAACACACCCCAGCCCAAGCTTGCCACAACACAGTACAGCCACCAGCAATCATCACGAACGCCACGACGAAATCATCTGCAGCCGAAGGCGCCGCGGCACATTTTGGACCCGATATAGGCGCACTGCCTTGAGAATAACCCCACTATCGACGTCGACGCCCAACCGAAACGTCTCACTAGATCGCGTTCTTCTATAATTGTGCAACAACATGGCGGTCGACTGCTAGGGGGAATGGCTATCTTCGAGTCAAGCTGTCTGAAGCCCACGCGAATTCCATCTAGACTTGGCGGGCAGCATTGCACAAAGTCTACGTTGTCCTCGGTAGCCTTAGGCTGAGAACAGTCCCAATCCAACAGTCCAGATCGAGACAGCCGCTGCACTTTGCCAACATGTCCGAGCAAAAAAAGCCAGACACACCAGCCAATCCCGGCGGTGCTCCGCCAGCTGAGGAACAAGGAGGAGAGAAGCTCTCTCCGGTAGAGCTCAAAAAGAGAGCCAAAGCCGAAAAGCAAGCGCGTCGGGCAGCGGAGAAAGAGGCCAAAGGTGCTGGCGTAGGCGGAGCACCAGCTTCCGTGAATGGTGCGGCAAGTACCGACAGCGGTAGAGCAGCAGGCCAGCAACAACAAAAACCGAAACAGCAGCAGCAGCAGCAGCAGAAAGGCACGAACAAGCAAGGCACACAAGAAAGGCAGGGAGGGTCACAACAGGGTCCTCTACCGGTGCGAGCCCGCCGTGTATCGCAGAGTTTGCCGAAAGACGTGGCAAAGAAGGTGGAAAAGAAGGTGGAGAGCAAGAACGTAGAGCTATTCAGCCATCTCTACAATCAACCGCGGAGGCATAACATCGACGGGGCATCGAAGGACGTGCATCCAGCAGTCGTTGCGCTCGGCTTTCAGATCAGCAGCTACGAGATCGCAG
The DNA here is from genome assembly GCA_013365235.1 of Cercospora sesami. Lineage (NCBI taxonomy): Eukaryota > Fungi > Ascomycota > Dothideomycetes > Mycosphaerellales > Mycosphaerellaceae > Cercospora > Cercospora sesami. The sequence continues at coordinate 4,950 of JAASLG010001419.1, forward strand.
GCAGCACTGCTCGCTGCGTTGGCATGCTCAATGCATTCAAGGAAGCCATCCAAGAGTACACAACACCAGGTGGGACCTCACTCGCCAGGCACATGACCTCACATCACCTCTCTCCGCAGATCGACTATTTGAAATCATGTCGGCCGATTTCAGAGTCCATGGGCAATGCCATTCGATGGCTCAAGAAGTTGATTGTCGAGATCGATCCGAGCACGCCAGAACATGAGGCGAAGGACTACCTGTGTGACTCGATCGACAAGTTCATTCAAGAGCGTATCATGGTTACTGATCAAGCCATCGCCACCTCCGCATGCCAACAGATCAAGCCCGGCTCGGTAGTGCTCACACATGCCAAGAGCTCCATCGTCGAAAAGACCATACTGCGCGCTCACGCCAATGGCATAAAGTTTCGCGTCATTTGCATTGACTCACGTCCGCTCTTCGAAGGCAAGACTCTTGCCACTTCTCTCATGCACGCCGGTGTCGAAGTCGAGTACACTTCATTTCACGGTATCGCAAGAGCTGTGGCAGACGCCACAGTAGTACTCCTCGGTGCTCATAGTATGCTGTCCAATGGCTGCCTTCAGTCAAGAATTGGCACTGCAGCTGTGGCAATGGCAGCACATCGAGCTGATATTCCAGTCATTGTCTGCTGTGAGTCTGTCAAATTCAGTGGCAAAGTGGCGCTCGATAGCATCGTGTTGAACGAGGTTGCGCCAGCCGAGGAACTTTTGCCAGCAATTGGGGGCAGTTCAGGTGCAGCTGTTGAAAAGGGCAATGACAACAGCGAGTCACAGCTGAAGACTTTGCGTGACTGGAAAGAGATTCCGAACCTACAGATTCTGAACCTCATGTACGACATCACACCTGCTGAGTACATTCGCATGGTCATCTGCGAGTACGGCAGTGTCCCTCCGAGCTCCGTTCCTGTGGTCCATCGGTTGGCAAATGAGGGCGAGTAGCGCTTGCCGAGAGCACAATCGCTTCGAGCTACAATATGCGGAGTCTAAAACCAGCAAGGCTTTCCGTTAACACCAATATATCGTGTCCGAAGCGTTCCTGGCGCGAACACAGGCAAGCTCATGCATCTGGGCCGGTGGTGTTACTTCACGAACGGAGGCTGCTCAGCATTGACTGAGCTCATCTTCCAAATTTATGAGCATATGAGCTGCTACGAGGCCTGATAGCTCCATCTATGTGAAACTGCTAGTCGTGGCTCATTATTGTTCTACCCAATTGTCTACAGTCCAAAATTCCCGGTCGCATGTAAATTGCGATATCGTTTCAGATATTCGTAATGTCTCCAGAGGACAAAAGCATGTGCCCGCCCATGCTGCCAGCAACGCCATTTCCGCGTCAACCTTTGAAATCAAGAGCCACCCGTATCTTCACTCGTAGAAAGAGAACGCTACGTCTTCCAACGCTTTGCGTCGCAGCTCTTCAAGGGCGCAGCTGCAAACCATCGTCTTCTGCGCTGAAATTGGAGTCGAAGAAGCCCTGACCCGGGTCAAAGACACCAGAAAACGAACCCACCAGACTTTGCCTGCGACTATCGGCCGTACAATCGATACCGCTGTCAGCCTTATGCAGCGTGGAGGGTTTGCTCATGGGTAGGGTGATGGGTCCCGGTGCCTTCGCACGCCGAAGGCCGGTGTCTCGAAAAGGCGGTCTCGTAGATGTTATACTTCCACCTATCGACTTTCCGGGATTTCCTGCAATCCGAGAAGACCGCACAGCGAGAGCTTTCCAGCACTGTGACGCTGTATCAGTCTGCAGTGAGAGCATCAACAGAAGTTCCATTGCTGCACGTCCAGTCCTCATTGCTTCGAGCACGAGTGGGACTTCAGTGCCGCCGCTTTCGACGACAAGGAGTACTACGGCTGCATATACCAGAACGTCGATGGTCAGGAAGTAGGCCTCGTGGAATTGCAGTTTGTGGTGTAAAAGTTCGGCAACCTGTACAGCGTGTAATGCCGCATTGACTGCCTTCATTCCAATCAAGTAGGGTTGCGAGCAAGGGTCTATTCCAGGCATCGTGAGATAATGCACGAATGGAGCATACAACAATAGTTGTGCATAATCGTACGCATATGCAAGACAAAGTTGCGTTCTGCAGACCGTCAGCGCACGCTTGTACGGTGCTGCACCTTGCTCGACACGCACCTCGTCATGTCAGTTGCCGCTTGCAGCAGCACCGAGCAGCCTTGAGCCCAGTTCTCAAGCTCTTCACTGGCTTCCTTGATGGCATTTTGATCAATGGCGAATGTGCCGATGCCAACAGGCTTCCTCGCCGATTTGCTGCGGTAGGTCTTGTCGACAGCACGCGCTAGTATCCTGAGCATTTGCATATGAGCATCGCTTGCAACTAGCTCAGAATTGGACCCAGTGGAAAGAGGTGGGTATGAATTCTGCTCGCAAGTTTCAACGTTGGTCACACTCGGTACACCCAGCGCTGTTGAGGTATAAATGTCAAAAGCCTGTAGCGCGGACCAGACACGGCATCGTAAAGCGCTCTCGTCCTTCGGAAATCCAGCGACGTCTTCATGAAGACCAAGTCGAAGGGCCGCGCTAGACGCTGCTGCTACATAAGAGTGGACCTTCGCTGGGGCTGGAGCGGCCTTCAGGTACAGTGCGAGGCACAGTACCGTCTGAACCGATGCAAGATCACGATCGCAGGCACTTAGTGGCACGAGGTCTTTCGCTGCTTCGAAATACTGCAACCCTTGTACCCTCCTGAATTCAGCTGCAGCTGGGGTAGTCGAATCAAATCGCTGTCCTAACGCTAGAACAGCATAGACCAACGCCAATTCGTCCTTGTCACTGGCCTCTTGTCCAAACAAGCTGGTGTTGTATAATCGAAATAGAGTGCGGTCCACTTGAGCCCTATCGACGAACGGCCATAGGTGGAATACCTCACTGAAGGCTACCTCAACCAGTCTCAGGGTGGTTTCCTTTTCGGCCATCAACGGACTGCTTGTTACGGGACCGTCATCGATAGCCTGGGGGTTGTCTAGCGCCTGGACCAACTTCATTGACGAGTCCTGTGACCCATATGGTGATGTAGCGATCTGGTTACAGTAGTTGAAGAGCTGGCGAAGCACATCAGTCCCGAAAGCCTTGCCCCGTGGCTCAGTAGTCAGTGTCTCGAGGTATACAGGCGTCTCATTGGGTGGCACCCAACCATCCGTGGCTTTTACGGAGCCGGATCTAACATTCTCGGCGTGGAAATAACTTGGGTCAGATGACTTTGAAGAAAGCGAGGGCCGCGCGCTGGTATTCATCGGAGAAGGGTGGCTGATGCTGAAGTCCGGAGATATCTGCACAACTGGCTCTTCTTGTGATGTATCCATGTGGTCCGCGCGGTTCGGCGAGCGGCGCAGCTCATCCTGTAGAGCTTTGACTTTCTTCTCGAGATGCGCAACGTAGGCAGGGCCTGATCACAGATCAGCATTGGTCGTCATACTCTACGCGAGGAAGTGAGCACCGACCTCGCGATTGCTTCACTTGATGTCCGAAAGAACATTGTAACCTGACCAATGTTAGTAGCTGTGCTATCGGTGGATCGGTATCGTGGGCAGGCAAACCCAATCGTCCTACAGGCGGAACAATTCATCTGGCCATCGCAGCGGGATTTTCGTCGTCGGCATTGGTCGCACTGCTTGTCGTCAGCGCACAGGCAAGGTCTAACTCATCGTGGCATCACCTACTGCTCTGGCGGCTCTCTTACGCTGCATCTTGTCGCCCATAGACGACCTGCACGCCATGGCGAGATTATCGGCCATGCTCATGGTCTTCGTGGTAAACCAGTGAGGATGTCCGAATGATGGTGGACGCACGTCCGTGGAATGATGCCTCCGCACAAGCTCACCGAACGGATGGGGTCAATGCTGTGGTTGATTGCTGGGGTATGACCGTCTGTGATACTGGAAGCCTTGGCAATAACCTGCGGTTGTCTAAAAGGACTGGACAGCTGGGCTGAAAGACCCATCGGAAGCCAGGAGATAAGTATGGCTCTGTACGCGCAGCGCATGTAGCATGGAACACGCACGTATGGCATCAATAGGCTCGTCTAGGGACTCTCCAACCCGATGTACACGCAGTGACTAGTTAAATCGGCAGTCACTAGCAGTCCCGCTTTTCCTGCGGGCCCGCGTGTACATGTTTGAGGCTTTCGAAGGGCTTGTTCTTTCTCTGCTGTTCTCTCATTACGCATGACCTTACGATGACGGCTGAAATGTGATCCATGTTGCTCAGCTAGACTGTCCATGTCGCTCTCATGTCTTGTCCGGCACTGCTGGTCGCCGTTTCTTGCATTGTGCGGCCGCGTCCCCTGTCCAATGGCACAGAGTGTGTGTGTGCTCCGGAACGCCCTTCGTTCGGAGCAAGCTCCACGCACTGTCACTGTGTTTCCGGAGCAGGAAATGCATACGGAGCGCCTCGAAACCCACAAAAGCTATGACCACATTCCTTCACTTCACCAACGGACATACAGAGTTTGCTAGTGCCGTGGAAGGCTCCCTGCCAGCCTCGCATGTTCACCGGAGCCTGGACCGGCCTGTGTAACGAACGAACTTATTGCATCATCTAGCGCAAGTCTCTGCAACGCGGTTGTAATTATCCCTGCAACAGATCTGCAGCTGGGGTAGAGGTCTCCATCTTCGAACGGTGATTGACAGGCCATGTGGATCCTCTTTCGCTTTTTCGTCGTAGCTCGATGTGGTTGTTCTTCAGGAAAAACCTCTGCTTCGGCGAGGTGCTCGGTTGGAGACGCCGGGCCGCGGGCACTGGGGACGACAGCTAACATATCAGCATGCAATCCACCGAGCGGCATTGCTCAATGATAGCAAGCAGCTGTCCGACGCAGCGATAAGAAGGCGCCAAAGACCGGGGAATTACGATGGCGCACCGTGCGAAAGCTCCAGAACATCAAACTCATGGCCGAAAGAGGGGTGATATTGCGATGTCTTCACGATGACGATTCGCATATCAAGACCAGTTGCGTGAGTCGCATTTCTAATTGCTAATAGCTCGAATACCGCGTATTCGCAGTTAGATCGCGCGTTGCTCCAAGGGCTAAAAATCAATCGACAAAAAGCTGCATGACCTCCGAGGCGGGATGCTGTGTGAACCGACTATTGATGCGAAGCGCTCCAGCTCAACGTGTCTGATCGCTCGCTACGCGACACGATGGAAACGTGTAGATCTCCACGTGCGCTGCGTCTGCCGGCAAGTACGGCCGCCATTACGCTTAGAGAAGGTGCTTGTACTTGCCGAAGCGGGCATGTTCAATCAATGGCCCGTGCCAGCGCTTGTGGTTGTCAACAGCCATGCCAAACGTCGATGGGGTTGTTGTTTGGGCACAGTTGCGCGCTTCACCCTCGCTTACCAGGAATCAACCAGTGGTTGGGAGCGGGGTCGCATCGCGATGTACATCGTCCATTATAAAACCAGATCTCTCAATCAGGCTGTTAATCTCATCAGCATAGCGGAGGCGGTGCACGGGTTGTGCATGCGGAACGGGAACCGAGCAGTGACGTGGTGTGGAAACTCGAGGGTCTCTTCGCATCCCTGATGGCTGTCCGCCTCCGCCCCAAGCTTGCTGCACTTCACATGTTCGGGAGTACGCTCAGTGGGCAGAGGCGAATCGACGCAGAAACATATCCGGGTCGAGACCCGTGCAATACTGGAGTTCGGCAGTTACTCGAAGCTGGCGGCAGTCAGTCGCAGTGGCGATGGCGAGTTGGAGGCTGACTGAGCCATGGCGATGTTGAGGACCTGGAGCATTTATCAGCCTGTAAGCTCTGATGTATCCGCTCGTCCCGCTCTGCGAAGTGGATGGAGCAACGAGCAATGGGCGCGATGCCCTTGAACCAACTCCCACAACTGAACTCAAGCTATTGCAGCCAACCACCAGATCACATACACAGTATACAGCCATCGACTGCAGGGAAGGCGTCTCCGGGGCGTCGTAAACTCTCTCCACTGAAAAAGCGCTGCTATGCTTCTTGGCTGGATCCCATAATCGCCCCGTTGTCTCTACAGGATAGCATAGCAGGCACAATTGACAGGACGCACATGTGCACATGATGCTTGTACGCCAAGCCTGCGCTTCAGCAGGGACAGTCGCGGACCATGTCTCCCCGCCGAACGGCGTCTTCGGGGCAGAGTCAGAATTGTGGAATGGTTGTCAGTCTCGGGACCCTTTTTACAATGTTCGCCTGCTCAACAAGCTGTGATTTTGTTGAAACTGCTTATGAGTGTGAACTCTGTTGCTTGATTCTTAGCCTATCTACTTCAGAGTGGTAATATACCCTCTGTCAGTGTTTGCTATATCAAACCTCTGTCTTTCATGCATGTGTGAGAAGAGTCTCGACAACAGATTTGGCGTGATTGTTGCATGTCGTGCATGTGCAGTACTGTACTCACAGCATGTATTCGGTACCGGCCGAATTGCGCGCGATAATTCTGACTGCCACTTCGTGCGATAGGCATGCATTCGATTCCGGGCAGCAACCTCCACAGTTCTGTTCACATGCTCCGAGTATGTTTAGCGAGAGCTGCTATCTCGAACGCCACCGTGACTTCAGTCTCCAACGAAACGGAAGCCACATATCCGCAGCCTTCCAGCGATAGCTCGGAGTACGGCTGATTTCTTTTGACCCAGGGAAGTCAACGACTTACTCAAAACTTGAGAGACGCCCGGCGAGACATGTAGCCGCTTGACATCATAAGCCATCTGTCATTGCAAGACTAGTGAGGCCGAAGGCAATCGGTTGCCCGGAGCATCCTCGTCAAGGCGGTCCTTCGAAGAAGCCCATGAAAGATCGACGCACTCATGTTCAGTGGACTATTCGCCAGTTCCAGGCGCTATCGGGGCAGACTACTGAGAGTGGAGCGCAAAGAAGTTGTTGGGTGCGGAGCGTCTAAGAGATGCGACAACGGCGATTCTGTCAAGGGGACGCACCGAGAGGTGCTAGATGTTCACCCTACCAACGTAGTGCTGTATGTTATGTGTATCCGCGACTCATGCCCCTCCCTGAGTTTTGATGATCCCTCTATTTAGCTGCACTTGCTCGAGAATCTTGTCGGCCCCTTTTTCGACCAGCATCTTGGCGACGTCGAACCCAAATTCGTGGGCCTGTTCATGAGTTATAATCCTGCGCCGTGTCTCAACCTCGGCAGCATCCTTGCCGTCAAGACTGACAACGATAGCACGCATAAGTAACTCGTCACTCGGCTCATCCTCGAGCTGCTTCGTGCCCCCAGCAGTCGTCGCCTCACCACTGAGCTGATTATAGTCCTCTGCTGGCTTTATACCCACTCCAGCGTGCTGGTCGTGCATGCGGTTTTTCGCGATCCATTCGGTCTCGACTCCAATGGGCACGGAGCAGCCTCCTTCGAGAGTACGCATCAGCGAGCGTTCCACAAGCGCCTGCCGCCATGAACGATCATCACCGATTTTAGAAAGCAACTTTTTCGTGCGTTCGTCGTCAGAGCGAATTTCAATGCCCAGCGCACCTTGACCGACAGCATGAAGCATACCGCCATTTTCCTTGGACAAGTAGCTACTGATGCGGTGGCTCAGGCCGAGCCGCTCGAGCCCAGCGACTGCAATGCAGATTGCTGAATAGTCAGAATTGGGGTCATCGAGCTTTGCCAGTCGCGTCCCAATGTTTCCACGAACGTCCTGGAATTGTAATTGCGGGTAAAAGCGCTTCAATTGCGCTGTCCGCCTGAGACTCGACGTGCCAACGACTGCGCCGGCGGGCAAGTCTTTCAAGTTTTTGACCTTGTCGACAAGTCCGGGCTTGAGCACCAACGCGTCTCGCGCGTCTTCACGCTGAGTCACACAGCCGAGACTCAAGCCCACGGGCAGCTGGGTGGGCATGTCCTTCAGGCTGTGCACGATCAAGTCAAGCGAGCCATCTTCGAGCAAAACCTCGAGCTCTTGCGTCCACAATGCCTTCTCATTGAACTTGTGCAGGGCTGTCTTCTGATTGTTGTCGCCCGTCGTGCTCATGGCGTGGATCTCGAAGTTGTGCTCCGGCCATGCTTCCCGCAATGCCTTGACAACCTCATCGGCCTGTTTCCGCGCGAGGATCGACCGCCGCGTGCCCACGTGGAAGGTCTGCGTGTCTGCGGTCTCGTGTCTTGCTTTGATCACAATGTGCGAGTTGTCGTCGGCAGCGGCAGGCGCCGTCGATACGGCTTCGGTGGCCATGGCGGCGTGGACGGAGGAGGTGCGACAGAGTCAGACACAATGGTTTGCCGAACTTTCCACATTGCGGCCTCGGCTGCTTTGGCTTTTTTGTCCCTGCTGCACGTCATGCCCCTCCGGCAGCACCACACGCTCGCGCATGCGATACGCGCCTGTCCACGCGAACAGTGGTGACACTGCACATTGACCACGTCGCTGAACACGCATAGCCACGCTGCTGTTCCACGTCCATGCCAGACATGTCTTTCGACAAGGACATCTCTCCGGCCTCAGCCCACCCACCTTCCACTTCCGTAGCCGTCTTTGTTTCCGCTCACATCAGACACTAAGGCTCCTTCATCCCATCGGATCCCATTCGAACAACCCTTGCACGCTGCCAAATCACCATCATGGCCAATCCTCCGCAGCTTCAAGTATCAGGCATCCCAGGCATACAGGCCGAGGAGCAGGCGGCTACCACGTCGCCTGCTCGCGGTGCCGAAATGGCCAGCTTTCTGCGGGCTCGCCTGAATCGGAACGCAAACAGAGAGAATCGACACATCGGCGAGGCAGCCCCTCCGCCAGCTCTAGTGCATGGCTGGGACTTTTGGCACGATCGACAAGAGCGCTCAGTGGCAGATGCAAAACCGCCCGCCGAAGACGCCGCCAGCTATGAAGACCGCTTGGAGTCTCTCGCTTCCATCTCCGATGTGCGCCAGTTTTGGTCCGTGTTCAACAACTTCGATATCTCCCGCCTGGCGCTCCGCGACAGCATCCACCTCTTTCATAGAGGTGTGAAGCCAGTATGGGAGGACGCCCGTAACGCAAAAGGAGGGAGCTGGACATTCCGTGTGCCCAAGTCGGTGGCTGCGCAATTCTGGCAAGAGATTTGCATGATGGCGATTGGCGAGCAGCTACAGGAGGCTGTTCAAGCGGACCAGCAGCACAAAACCAGCTTTCGAGATGACATCTGTGGGGTGAGCCTCAGCGTGCGGTTCAATAGCATGCTCATTCAGATCTGGAACCGAGACGCAGAGCATCAGACTGGCGTTGACAGTATACTCAGAACGGTCATGGAGGGTATCAGTCCGGCACTGAGGCCGAAGGACGGGAGTTACTACTACAAAAAGCACATTGAGCATGCTAGTTTTGGCATCGACGAGGCAAAGGTACATGGCGTGCCAGATGCGAGCAGAGACAATGCACCAACTGCAGATGTGATGGACAGTGCCGCGACACAGTCTCTCGACACGGCCACACATGCGTCATGATTCGGGCGCCTAGGTTCTAAATCACAAGCTGGATTGAAGAAGAACGCAGCGTCAACCCACCTTTGCGGGTGAACACTATCACAAGCTACTCGCAGATGTCAGACAGTCCCGAACGGCCAACTGCTCTTCCGCCGTACAAGGCGAATGATGGTGGTCTGGGGTATCGGCACAGCTCCGTCTGCAGCATTACCGCCGGTCAACGGGAAAATGAGAATGCGATTATCGGGACGGTGTTCAGATGATACTTGATGAGTGGTATGCCGCTGTGATAGCGATGTAACTGGAAAGATCACATAGCATTAGTTCGGCATAATGTCGTTGATCAGCATTGGGCGTGTCGCGCCTCGCATAGGCCTTTCGTGTGATCCTCGAAGTTTTATGCCTTGCACACCCCGCGTGCACAAGATGCATTAAGTTCGGAGATAGTGAAGCTTGGCCTTCACCTATGTAACTTAGTCGCGTCTTCGTCTGTCCCACATCAACGCGTTCCACACCACACCTGCTCCGCGCTGGCGATGGCGGCACAGAACGATCTCGGTACGCGCCAATTCTTCTGCTCGTCACGATAATACTGCGTAACACATATCTTGCTAACATGACCGCGCCGACAGATCAACTGCCACTCCAGGGCGTGGTCCTATGTTGCACATCTCTAGCTCAAGATGTTCGGGTACGAGCGACGCTGCGAATGCTTTGATCTTCACTGTGGATGCTCGCAATGCTAACGTCTGATCAAGACACATCTCGCCGACATGGCCACTCAGATGGGCGCCACCCACAAGCTGGATCTCACATCCGAAGTGACGCACCTCATTGTCGGCAGCATTACTACTCCCAAATACCGATATGTCGCGAAAGAACGTCCCGATATTAAGGTACTGGCGCCTGAATTCGTCGAAAGCGTGCGCGATGCCTGGATCGAAGGTGGCGAAGTCGAGGTGCACAAGTTTGAGGAAGAGCATAGATTGAAGACGTTCGCAGGGCTGGAACTGTGTCTCACAGGCTTCAGCGATGTGGTGCAGAGGAAAGAGCTGGAAAGAGTGTCTCAGGAGCAAGGCGCGAAATGGAGCGCAGACCTGACGAAACAAGTCACGCATCTAATTGCTGCGAAGCCCGAAGGCGCAAAGTATATGCACGCAAAACAATGGGGCATCACTGTGGTGAGCTTGAAGTGGTATGAAGACAGCTTGATGCGTGGTATGGCATTGGACGAGGGCTACTACGCCTGCGAAATATCCCAGGAAGAGCAAGGTGTTGGCGCTTTTCGAACAATGCGGAAGAGGACGAGTCTTGGCAAGAGGGAGCGTGAAGCGAGTGGCCTGTCAAACGCCAGTGATGACAAGGGAAGAAAGAGGCTGAGGAAGAGCGCTAGCATGCGCCTCGGGGAGCAGAGTCAGGACTTGTGGCAAAGCATGTCTCAGCACGAGGTGCAAGTCGACAACACAGTAGCCAATGTCTGGAACGAGATGAGCGACGAGAGTCAAACGCTGCGCGACAGCATTGGACCTGGACTCAAGCCTCGACCTGGAAAACCCGTGGATCACATCGCTCGCGAGCCTGCGGAGAGACCGAAGGGGTTATTTTCGGGCATCTTCATCCTCATTCACGGCTTTGATCCGACCAAGACAGAGAAACTCCGCACGGTCGTGAGCGCCAATGGTGCTACCGTCGTAAGCACCATCGAAGACCTGGAAAACGCGCCCGAAAACCACGACTTCAAATCGCAATGTCTGCTCGTCCCGCATGCGCAACCCACAGAGCTGCCTGTCTTGCCACCCGGCACAATGCTAGTAACCGAGTGGTGGGTGGAGCGATGCCTTCACTTCAAGCATCAGCTTAACCCAGATCAAGACTCACTTAGCCAACCGTTGCAGGACAAGCTGATTTCGAACTTTGCGGGCCTCGTCATCTCATCTACCGGCTTCAACAGCGTAGATCTGCGCATGTCAGCTGAGACCATCAACTTGATGGGTGCACAATACGAGGAACAACTATCCTCTACTACTTCTGTCCTGATATGCGCATCGGCAGCAATGAAGAAGGAGAAAGCCTTCTATGCATCGAAGCACAACATACCCGTTGTTCGTCAGGAATGGCTTTGGGATTCGTTGCAGGCGAAGACCAAGCAGTCGTTTGAGCCCTACAGGCTCGATTTGTCACAGTACAATTTCAGTCAATTCTCTCAGTCCACCAATAGCCCGGCGACTAGCGACAATTTGAGACCTCGTGGCGCGCGCGACCAAGTTCGGAGGTGAGTCTGATGTCCACAGGTTGAGAGAAGTCGGCGTGGGCTGACTGTTACAGGGGTGAAGAAATGGTACATTCAAAACGTCTGTCGAACACTCGCAAACGCCAGCCGACGCCGTCACTTGTTCTGAAGCCGACGGCCTCCAACCAAGCGAGGTCAACGAAGGCGAGCAAGTCTGCAGGACCATTTGTGCTCGAAGACAGTGATGACGAGGCTGCTCTAGTCGCACATGATGACCCGCCCCACGCGGTGCTTACCAAGGCCGAGATGTCTCGACCTTTGCGAGAGATCTCGCCCAACAAGAGTGCTGACCCGGTGAAGTCCGTTCCTGAAGTCGAGAAAGCGCAGACTGAACCCACGCCAAAATCATCAATTCGCCGTGACAGCCCTGTCAAGGACGTGCAAAAGCTGACATCCGACCTCGCGGCTCTTGTGCGACACCGTATCGGCTCGATGGGCCAAGAAGGATCGTCTGAGCCTCCACAGCGTAAACACCGTCCTCTGGGGCGGAACTTGAGCGGCACATCCCTCAGTAACGCATCGAGTCGCGTTTTTCCGGCAAACTCTGCCATGCTATCGGAAGGTTGTGAGGCAGATGGATTCGCGGCGCCTACCAAGTCTGATTCCGCGCCACCTGGAACCCAGTTGGGGTATGACTCCCCTGACGCTGAAGCCGCACGCATTCAGATGAGTAAGAAGATGGGAGTGGCTGTCGAGGAGAACACAGGGGTCAGAATGGCCAGCATGGGCACTGTGAAAGATAGTGCGAGCCTGCATAGGTCACACATGGGCGCAGCGGCAGCGGCTGGCGGCCGTACGAAAGCGCGAAGCAGGACGAAGACATGATGGCAGATGCGGTGCGGAGGCCTTGTGTGGTGCTTAAGCTTTGTACATTTTACAGCGTTCTAGCGTTTCTTTGCGACGACAACGCCGGGTATGAGAAGATACGGCTGCAACGCGATGCGACGTTGTGCGGCGACACATGGTATCAAATGGTACGAATGACGGCATTTCTACGTGGAATCAAATGAGACCAATGGTAGACAGAACGATTGAAATGCGTAACAAAAGCTTTAGTGTTTTTCAACTATACACTGCACTGTGCAAGCTCTGAGACACGTCAACGCATTGAGACGGGCGATGATAGTGGCAATACAAATTGAGACCTGTGGCCAAAGATCGACGGTTGCTGTTGACGTGGTAATAGCAGTTGCCACGATAACCATGCACCCTGCACATTTGACAAGGATGTTATCGAACAAAATGTCTTGGGCAGCAGACGCCCAAGTGATGAGGCAGGCACGCGATGCAGAAGCGCCATAGCAACAGGCAACAGTATGGTTCTCCCAAGAGCATTCCAGGAATTCGTGTTCAAACATCCAGCTTTTTTCGTGTCTCCTTACGATGATCAATCTTTGATGCGCCATGCCAAGTCATTGAGACCAATCCATGCCATGATAGATTTGATATCAGCGCGGCTGTCAGTAAATGCCTTCATCATCGATTTGAGTCTCATAGGTGTCTAGCAGACAGGATGTCAAAACTTGGCACGTTAGGACTATGTGCCGACTGCAAGGATTATTGCTGCCCATGCTCAAATTTCCACTGACGCCTTCTATTGATTGCAAGATTGCCTTTTGGATCTGAGGTTGTGTAGGGAATAGGCTTCATGTCTTTCATAGTAATTGAGGCTGCGATAAGATTGGAAACTGGCGTATTGAAACCTGAAACCTGTTGCATGTTGTTCCGTGCTTCTGTCACGTAGGAAAGGCCGACGTGCTATACTCGAAAATTATTCATTAATTCTGCTTGAACGCTGATGCAACGTGATCCTAGAACTCATCATTGAATAATACTCATGTGTATCGCAATGCACGAAATTTGCCACAACCACGAGTCGTACATACATACCGGCAGTCGTTCTGGCACCTGCCCCCTCAGGATCATCGCCCACCGGAGCGGAGTCCGGTCGCAGTGCCCAAATGCTCGATTTGCAACCCACACCACGATCATAACAAAGTATGATCAGAGACGGAGCTAACTTGAAACGGGAGTTTGCTCTTATACGGCAAAAAGCGAAGATGACTTTTGCACCTGCACTGTGCACAAGACTAATTTCCGTGGCATTCTGCTCTTTGGGCAAAAGAAGACGCGTAAGTGTTTGGTGCGAGCGGGTGATGTGTTCAATGGCTGCAACCTTAAGTGCGTTGACGTGTTGTGGCTTGTCCTGTGTATTGGCTTTTTGTGGTTGATTGATTTGATGATCTGATTAATTCAAATACATGGCCGATGTCGCGATAGGATGTCGCTGTTGAAGGATGTGCAGAATGCACCAGTCAGTGGTCGGCATGAGAATGGATTGTAATTGGATATGCTCGCTTTCTGTAGGTCGATGAGTCTTGGTGGGTTTGGTCTGGTGGCACGCCAGTGACATATGTGGGGAAGAAAGCTTGATGGTGGACACTACACATGGAACACTTCTCATCGCCGCTGGACAAGTTGATGGACGCCACTGCGCGCTGCTTTTGGGCGGTGTTGTGGTTGCACAGCGGGTGCGCGCGGCAGTGGTCCAGGACGGTGAAATGATGTGGTGCCAGCACGAACGCTGCTGATGATTACCATGAGAAACCCGGTCCTGCAGACGCTGCGAATGGCAGGTCTCGCACGTGAGGATGCGTGCGTGTCCGGAGGCACGGCAGGCGGGCAGTGCTCACCTCACACGACCTCGTGCTGAGTACTGCCAAGGGCGAGATCTTTGGAGCATCCTTGCAGCACATCCACGGCAGCTGCGGTATGGATGGCGGATCGCCTGCAAGCCGTGAGGAAAGGGGAGTTCCGGGCAGCACGCGCGGGTGTCGTTACGGGCGAGACGAGGCTCGTCCACACGAACAGGCGAGTGGTGCTTATCGCGGTGCATGCTGGATGAGAGCGCTGCCGGGCTCGCCGGCACGTCCAGCAGTGTGGTGTCGTGTGGCAGCAGGTACACGGCGAGTCGCAGGATCACAATGACAGCGACCCCGTCGCCCGCGAGTCCCGGAGCATTAGCTCAGCAATAGCGCTGCCGATGCAGCCAGCGCATGACGCGTTGGTTGTTCTGGCCGACCGCCCGCGCGTGCAATAAGACAGCCTCGTCGTCCGCGCAGCGCGGTGAGATGGACGTCGTGGTGAGCGTTGCATTGCATTGCGCAGTCTGGCGTCGTCGACATCTGCCCTCCCCCTCCACCGCCCAGCGCGCAGCCACCATCGCCCTTCTTGGACGCTTGGCTCGATCCATTCGCAGCACGAATGCCAGGTTAGGCCCGCGGGAGCGGCGCTACTCCAATAAGGTCGTCTAGCACGCTGCCCGCACTCCAGGATCTGACGTGCTGCTCCACGTCGATCGCCCTGCTTGACGTCTTCGCAGAAAACGACTTCTTCTTGCACACGCGCGCGCTGGCACGCTGCCCGGGTAAAAGTCGCCGACGCTGCACGCACACACGCACTCGGCCAAGGTTGTGCCGGACATTGCCAGCAGAAAAGACGCTGGGATCGTGCCGGGATTGTCATCTCAGCCACTGCGTCGCAGAACAGGACGTGCGCATATCAAACAAGCCAACTTTTCCTCGAGCCCGGACAGGCCTGCGCTGCCCGCTGCCTACGAGACGTCGACATTACCTGCCTGCCTGCGAACCTCCGCGTTGGACGACGTTTTGAAACTGCCACAATTTGGCGTTACCACGTCGGCGGCACCGATCGTTTGAGACCGATCGCATTCTTTGCTATTGCGGTAAGTAACACATGTTCTCC
The DNA here is from genome assembly GCA_013365235.1 of Cercospora sesami. Classification (NCBI taxonomy): domain Eukaryota; kingdom Fungi; phylum Ascomycota; class Dothideomycetes; order Mycosphaerellales; family Mycosphaerellaceae; genus Cercospora; species Cercospora sesami. Next base: position 20,452 of record JAASLG010001419.1, read on the forward strand.
CTGTCCGGGCCACCGACCGCCTGCATCTCCTGCGTTGGCACCCCATGACGCGCAGCGCGATCGACTTTTTTCCTTCCCTCGCCTTGGTTGTTATGAGAGCCGCATGGATTATCACTGCTGTCAGGCACACCTCACGCACCGGAGCCCGCTGCATTTGATATGCTGCAGGACATGCCCGGCGGACAGGCCCATCTGCTGACGGAGAGCACGCCTTCTCTTCCCACTACTGCACTTCCATCTCCTAGCATCAACTTTGCTGACTGGGATTTCTACCATGGCAGCTTCCTACCGCTCCTCCACCTACGGCCTGCTCTACTACGATCCAGCCCAGCACCGCACCGAGACCGACAAACCGCAGCGAGTATATCGACCACGACGAGTCGGCCCTGGACGCGTGTGCATCAAGTCCGTGGACCCTAGAAAGGAGAGAGACGGTCTCCACGTCCCTTATCCCGACCCCAACAAAGAAACTACTCCGCTCAAGCGGGAGTCATTCAACCTCAAACTGGCGTCAACACGAGAAAACGCCAGACGGTTCCTCAAGTCCGTCATATCCAGTACACCGGCGAGCGAGGCACCGGCCGACCAGCAGAAGAAGGATAACGCTTGGAAACGGCGGTCGTGGTCACCAATTCAAAGATCGAACAGCAATCGTGGAAGCGAGGCTGGTTCGTCAGTTGCTGGTTCGAGGTCGAGCAGCACGACTGACGCACCGGCGAGTGTACCTGAAGTACCGACTCCGAGCATGCGTGGCAATATCCGCCATTCGATCGCTGGCCCGATCAATGCCCATCTTCAACGTCCACGATTGAGTAGCGTGGCACGAGATGGATCGACGCCTTCGATACAGTCCGTGGCGAGTAGCAATGGGTCCACAGGGTCTCCGCGAATCGATTCGTCCATCGTCGACAGTACTGTCGTCCCGAATCTAAATCTTGATGATGAGAAGCCAATTGTTGCGGGCAATGGTGTCGCGGTAGGGATACACCTGGCAGAACCAGTCCTATTCCTTCAAGGCTTCGAGAATTCGGACAATCAGCCTGGCAATACCGCCATGCTACGGGGTGGCCTACATCTACGAGTTTCGAAGGGTGCAAAGATCAAGGGGATTACACTCAAATTCAAAGGCACGGCAGTCACCAAATGGCCCGAAGGGATCCCACCCCGCAAAGTCGAATTCGAAGAACGCGACACAATCATGTCACACACCTGGCCATTTTTCAACGCCCAATTCGAGAGTGCCGAGAGGGGCACGAACGCTGACCATGTGCAACTGTTCAAGGATGGCGTCACGTCGACAGTGACGCGACTAGATCCCCTCGGTCGATCGTCCGAAACGAATTCGTCCGTAAATCTCAATTCTCGCGAGGCAAAGAAATTGGCTCTGTCTGTCAACCAGTCTCGAAGTTTTGGCAAAGGGGAGTCTACTGGCGGACCGTCGGTGGCTGCCAAAGGCTACCGCACCTTCCTTCCCGGCGACTATGTTTACAACTTCGAGATGCCAATCGACAGTCGATTACCCGAGACCATCGACGTTGAATTAGGCTCTGTCAAGTACGAATTAGAGGCCGTCATTGAGCGATCCGGAGCGTTCCGATCGAATCTTGTGGGCACGAAGGAAGTCACAATCATCCGAGCGCCAGCCGAAGGTTCCTTGGAATGTGTGGAACCTATTGCGATCAGCCGCAACTGGGAAGACCAGCTGCACTACGACATTGTGATCTCGGGAAAGAGCTTCCCACTGGGCACGCAAGTACCTATAGCGTTCAAATTGACACCTCTGGCGAAGGTGCAGTGCCATCGCATCAAAGTGTTGGTCACCGAAAACATCGAGTACTTTTGTTCCAACAAGCGCGTGCATCGCATGGAACCCACTCGCAAGGTACAGCTATTCGAAAAACGTGCGGATGGTGCGCCGACCAGCACGTTTCCTGGCAGCACAATGCGTGTGACATCGGGCGGTGGCATACCGCACAACCAGCGAGCTGCAGCTGCACGAGGCGAGCATGTCATACCAAGCGACACCACGAACCTGCTGGGCAACCTGGATGGAGGCGATGCACACATTGGACCCACAGAAATGGAGTTCAACGTGCAATTGCCAAGTTGCCATACCATGAAAGAACGCGATCGCACGCAGCGCCTACATTTTGACACCACATACCAAAACATCCAAGTGCATCACTGGATCAAGATTGTGATGCGCTTGTCCAAACCGGATGTGAATGATCCAACGAAGCGAAGACATTTTGAAATCTCCATCGATTCGCCCTTCCATATATTATCCTGCCGTGCGACGCAGCAGAACATTTCGCTCCCTGCCTACACATCGCCCGAGTCAGGCCCAACGAGTACGACATTGACAGAATGTGGCTGCCCTGGCGCTGCGCTTCGACGGAATTCGCCGTCCAATCTCGTACCAGCATTGCAGAGATTCAATGGCCAGCAGCAAGCCCGCCAAGATTCGAGTCTCCCAATGTCCCCGGGCTTGACCAGGCCGCCAACTGTACACGCGCGTGATGCTCATATTGGTCGTCCGCAGTCCATTGATCGACCTATTCACCTGCTACGAGCGCCTTCTTTCAACCCACCTCCGTTTTCAGATGAAGAACCACCCCCGCCACTCATCACGCCGCCGCCGCAGTATGATAGTATCGCGAGTCCGACATCCGGGCTGGCGGATTACTTCGCGCGCCTGAGCGATGCTTACGAGGACGATAGCAGTGGTGACGAGTCTCGACCAGGACGTGTGAACGTGCCTCTTACACCCGGAGGGCGCATCAATCGTTCCGTGGATCTGGGTAGAGGGTGGGCACCCTTAGCAACACAAATGCCCTTGGCATTACCGCGACGGGAGGTGTAGGCATTGTTACGATCTATTCTTGAAATCATGTCGATGATATTTACTCGACAATTTGCAGCGTTCGAGCAAGTGCTGGGAAAAATTAGTGCAGCTGGCGTGATTTGTGGGCGACTTGTGAAAGTTCTAGACAACGGTGAAATCCGCAATATATAGGATGCGTGTAGTGGAATGCAGAGGCTCAAAGAGCTATGGGAACCTCGCCAATTTCTGGCGCGGCTAGCGAAATATTCTACAGATCCATACGTCCCCATAGTGACAAGGTTGTGAGCTCAGTGTTGCACGAGCTTCCACGGGTCCTCCTCAGCCGTGAGACAAAGCGTCAAGAGCAGCTGCAGGTCGGTGATTGCGCATTGTTTTCGATGCAGTGAATGGCAGTGCCAATGTACTAGACCCGATCATCGCCTCGTCGAAACTCGTGCTAGCGTTTAGCGTCTCATTATAACTGCTCCAAGCGGACACTTCTCGTGTGGGGAGCGGTGAGTTGTGCCGTCTCGCGGGCCATACTCCGATCAAAGGCTATAAAGTTTGCAAGCACGGCTTGATATCTGGTCATGTGCTAGGCGCATGTGGTGATAATGCTGGTCTTCGCGGCGCCAGACAGGGCAGAGTCGGACCAACCGCCGTCGACTCGGCGACGGTGATGCAAGTTGCACGGCCTAAAGCAGCGAAATCCGTCAAGACGCTGTCAATGCTGCCGTCAGTGGCCATGTTCTTGGAGCGTGAGAGCCGGCTCCGTACCCACGAGCGGACGGCAGGGCCAATGAGAGCGGTGCTGGAACGAGTGCTTGGGAGTCGTGAAGTGCTCTTGAAGGAGCTGACTCCGAGCTAGCGCTTGAACCCTGCTCCGCTCGCTTGGTATTAAAAGAAAGCTATTGTGCACCTCTGCCCGGGCAGTTACTACCACATCACTTTGCGCCCGCTTCCCACCACAGTCGCACACCACGACACTCTCATTACACAGCATGGCCACGAAACGATCGTCTGGAGACGCGCATTGGCGTTCTGCTCGCGCCCAACGCCCCAACGCAAAGAGAAGCAAGCCATCTCCACCCCGCCCAGTCGACACTCTTGCGCCAGAAAATGTCGCGAACGGCGGTAGCAGCGATCTGTCCATAAGATCGATAGACCGCGGTACTCGTCGCTCCCGTGACAATGCTTCTGCCAGTGACAGCACTCCAACGCTCGGAGACGAAGCAGATGCCGACCACGAAGAGGACGATTCAGACTCGGAATACATCACCACCCTCGGGCCTTCTACGAGCGCCTACGTTAAGCCAGACATCGATCCCGAGGTCGTCATGGCATATGCGAAAGAGCTAGAGAGTAGACTGCATGCTTTCTTGCCAAAATTGCGTCAGGCCAACCAGAAGCTTGCCGAGCAGAGCACAAAGCTCAATATGGAGCACGTCGACGATGGGGAACAGCATATTGAGATGAACTTGAACCTAGGGATCTTGGAGGAGAAAAGTTCTGCTGACAAAGCGGCTACTGGAGAGATTCGACTGCCAATCGACGAGTCCGACGAGCCAGAAGAAGGCGATGTGAGCAGTCTACTGACAGGGAAGGGTGATCAACCGCGCCCTAGTATTGAATTTTTGGATACGGCCGATGTTGCGAAGACGTTACCGCATCGGACCGGAGCTGTGAAGAGCTGATCAGGGCGTGTGAACGCAAGACGTACGCTCGACTGCAACTTCATGCCACCCAGCATCGCTGTGTAGAATGCGCAAAATGCCCGAAGAGAGAATTTTAATTTACATCAGAATTATTCAACACTCAATCGATCCTTTGGAATCTAACAGCCAGAAGTCACATGCACAGCCCGAGATCGAATGACAGCGCGACGCTGTGGTGAAGCCAGCACTTCTGTACCAGCGAAAAGTCCATTAGCGGCCAGGTCTTCCTCCCTCCCTCGCTTGTCGGCAACGAAAGTTTGGCCGCAACAGGCTCATATCCTTACCCTCAAGGACACGGAAGCTGGCTCACACGTGATCCTGAGATCCAAATATACGAAACTTTGCAACGCTGCCTGGATGTCGAAAAAGTCAGTACCACGCTACCGTGCGCACACGTGGCATTCAAGCCGGCAGTTCAACATATCCCTACGAACTGCTCTCTCTCCATACAGCATGCGTTGTAGAATCTTGCAAACAGACAGCTCTCAATCTCAGAGCCTCTCTCCCAACGCCTCCTCCAACGTCCTCAAATCATAATAATTCCTCAACTCCCGAATTTGTAACCCCAACGTCCCCTTTCCCTTATCAGCCTTCCCCAAAACATACACAAAACTCTGCGGTAATTCCACAACGCCCTTTTCAGCCGTGAACAACTTCGTTATGTACTCCACATGAATCTCATATTTCCCTTCAACCTCGTCATCCGACGCAATAATCCCGCTCCGACGTTCTCTTTCGACTTTTGGAAAAGTGGAATAGAGACGTCGGAAAAAATCCCGACTAGCTTGGCCAGTGGAGATGATTTTATTATTGGGGAGGATTGTTTTGCAGTCTGCTGAGTAGAATTCTTCAAAGTCCTGGGTTGTCCATTGGGAGTCGCTGGTGGGGAATTTGCGGCCGTAGATGCCGAAGAATTGGAGGGCGGGGTTAGATTGCACGACTTCTCGGGGGATGGGGAGGGGAAGTGCGAGAGCTGTGAGAGGCATGGTACAGAGCTTGTCTGTATTGAAGTTGGTTCTGTGTGGTGTTGTGGAAGAATGTTTGGCTGTTCAGGATGGAAGGTGGAAAACGGATCTGTACACTTCAAGCTACCGCAACGAGGGAGCTTATATTTCTGATTAGTTGACGTGTGAGGATTGGTCTAGTATAGTCATATTGCTTACAAAGCTGCGTGCCGTGGTCATGGAGCTAGAAAGTGCTTTTTGCTGCTCGCTGTTGGAGACATAGTTCATCCATCGGTAGTAGTTATGCAGCTGCATCGAAACGCCAAGGATATCAGCTGCAGGTGAGCTCCAAGTCATGCGAAAGCAAGATCGAAAGGACCATTCACGAACTTGCCGAGATCAGGGCCATGAATATAGATGTTAGCGAGGGCAACATACAAGGGAGCTGTACTGCCTTTAAAAGTTGTCAAGCGACTGAAGCAACTTGAGAAGGAAAGGTTAGACAGTAAGGTGTCGGTTGCAACATGATATCGTTCATTCAGCTATACTAGATACCATGCAAATCGAGGCCGTCGTCGATGTAAAGCCCAGAGCTGCCGTCCAGTTCGCCAAACATGTCGTCAATACCATCTCCCATCGTCAGCAAGCTCATGTCGTCAGCGCTGCGCGGGTCGCTGAACCTCGAAGCGTATCGAGGACCCATGGACAACTCCAAGAGGCGCTGGTTGGTCAAGTCGTCTTGAATCCGATGCTCGCTTGACCTCAAGCCGTACATATCATCAGTCAGGTCATCTAGGTCATTACCAACCACTCCTTCAGACATCAAGCCGGCCCCTCTGAATTGGCACCTGCGGGGCCCAAAACCGTTCAAGGATAAGTCGTCCCCGAGAAGACCAGCAGAGCTTGATCTCAGGCCCAGGCGTGGGCGGTCAAGGCTAATGGCACGTCTCTCGGCACTGATGCCAATCGACAATCTTTCGATGCATTCCGCGACGAGCTGGCCTCTACGACCATACCTTCTGAGGCTTTGTGGAAGGTCGGGTCTGAGCTCGTAGACGCGCCTGAAGCACTCAGCTCTTTGAGTCTCGGTCATCGTGGCTCGAAGAATGGCGTTGCACCATTGTCCAATAGTGGCTGACGTCTCAACTGCCACGATCTGTGGAGCGTGGCGGACGAAGAAGCTGTACAGCACATGTCCGATTCTTGCACTTTGATTAACGTACGACAGCTCGGCCAGCGCCCTGAAAAGGTGATTGCTGCGGCGATGGACAAAGAATCGATTCGCTACTCGCACATCTGTCCTATCGACTTCAATAAGGCGCTCGAGCCTGCGTCGCCAGATGCTGGTAACGTCGAAGTCGACGGATCCGATTGAGGAGCGTGACAGTTCTCGAAGCGTTACGTAGTAGACTTCTCGGACCTCTTCCTCGCGCAGAGGATTGAATCGGCATCGAGGATAGACCTCTGGGCACTCTGATACGAAGCGATCGATGAGCATTTCAGCATCGTACTGTAGCCGCTCGCGCTCTTCGTACACCGCGGGCAAGATGTCAGCTAGGCTATGTGGTCGGACCGCTAGCATGGCTCGGTGGCTATCGTAAGCGTGACGACCACGGAATTGGACTCGCTCGAGGAGACCAGGAGCAGGTAAC
>JAASLG010001420.1:0-25066 GCA_013365235.1 Cercospora sesami
CAACATGATGAAGAAATCCAGTGGTTGGCCGAAAAGTGCTTCATGTAGATTCAATGTTCCGTGGATCTTGGGACGAATCGCGCCGTTCCACTGATCCAGATTGAGCTTGTCGAAGCGGAAGTCTTGCAATGCCATTGCGCCTTGGACAACACCAAGAACTGGGACAGCAGCGTTGGTGACTGCGCGCTCGACATCGGCTTTGCTGCTCACGTCGCCCTTGACCACGTTGACTGTGACGCCGCGAGCTTGCAGCTGGCAGACGAACTGAGCAGCTGCTTTGCTGCTTGCACCAGAACGACCCAAGAAGGTCAAGTTGCGGGCGCCTTTCTCGACCATCCAGCGAGAGAGGCAGCGACCAAGTCCCCCAAGACAGCCAACCAAAAGGTATGTCCCATCAGGCCTGAACGTGACGCCTTCAGGAATTTCTTTCACCTGGTACAAGTTAGTCGACTTTCGGGAATGCGAGGCACGGCCGAGAGACTTACCTTTAGTGGCTGGCCATCAAAACTGACGACGAGCTTGCCAATGTTATCGCCATGGGAGACTTGTTGAAAGGCGACATCAATGTCGCCAGCGCTGCAGGTGTAAGTTGGGTGCAGAGGCTTGATTTTGCCTTCTCGGAAGTACTGAAGCACTTCTTGCATGACTCTAGCAAGGACATGGGGACGCTCGTCAAGCAGAGCTCCCAAGTCGAAGGCGGTGAAAGTTGCACTGCGCTTGAAGACTTCAAAGTCAAGACTGCCGTGGTCCAATGAATCGTGGCTTCCAAAATTGACGTAACGGCCGTCGACGGCCATCAGACCCCATGATGCGTGCAGCAGCTCGCCTTCTAGAGAACTCAAGCAGACGTCGATGCCATAGTCTTTCGTTGTGTTCATGATTTCACGCGCAAAGCCAGTGTCCACAGAGCTGAAGACATGTGCGTTGTCGAGACCGTAATGCTTCACGAGAAATGCTTTCTGCTTTTCTGTACCAACGGTCGCAAAGATCTCTGCGCCTACCATCTTCGCCACTTGTATAGCAGCTAGGCCAGCACCATCCGTTGCGGAATGTATCAAGACTCTCTCACGCCATCGGAGACGACCGCGGTGTAGAAGTCCGTATACGGCAACCGCAAACGCAAGAGGCATCGCGGCGACTACTTCCAGCTTGTCTGTATGCGAGAGCTTGTGGACATGCATGGCGTCGAAGCGCTCAACGTTCGCGAAAGCACCCTTGCCGATCCATGTCACGCAGTCGCCAACAGCAACTTTGGTGACTCCCGGTGCCACACGACGGACGATCCCAGCACCCTCGTAACAGTGAGATTCGAAGTCGGGGTCTCCTTGAAATTTCGCAATGTCTTTCATGCTCAAGCCAACGGACTTCACGGCGACCTCAACTTGCCCAATTTTGAGAGATGAATCGCGATCGTCTGGAACGAAGTGAAGTGTATCAAAGGCGCCAATTCGCTCGATAGCGAGACGGACTGGCAATTCCGCAGTCACCGATTTCTTGGTGAGCTTGTTGCTGGTTTTCTTCTGGACCTCAGCATCGAGGAAAACGTCCTCGCTCAATCGACTCACGTAATAAGCACCATTATTGACCACGAACTCATTATCACCCGCGGCGTCCTCGGCGTCAATGCTGTGCAGGAGATACGCTACCTGGCAGGCACCCAGTTTCGCGTTCTTGTGATCGAGGTCGATCGTGTAAAATTGCAGGGCCAGGTTCTCATTCTGCAGAGTGCGTGCAAGACCAAGAATGGCGGCAGCACGTGCATTGGATTCGCCGAGGAGGTTGCCAGTGGTGGTCCAGACGACAGTACCGGCCTTGTTCGCAATCGCTTGCAGGTTCCCAAACTCCACTGGGTCAAGGCTATCAAACAAGTTATCCCCGAATTCGACGATTGAGACATAAGTTGCGTTATCTTTCGCCACAAAGTCCTGATTCGCGAGATTTGCATGAGACACCTGGAAGCCGGCCTTCTTGAGACCTTTGTGAAAGACCTCAGTGACACTGCAGTCTTCTTGGCGAGAAAGAAGGATGAGATCCGCAGTCCGCTGCTGTGACGAGACTTCTGCAGTGAGAATTGTCCAGCCAGTCGGTTGAGACTCACCGAAGCGAACATCAAAGTCCTGCTTCTCGATAGCTTCAGACCAGTTGTCGAAAGGCTGGCTGGCAAAGGACTCTCCTAGCCCCGAGGCTATGGTATCCAAGATATGGCCAGTATCAGCATCCAGGTCATGACGACCTTCGGCGATAAGAAGTCGTCCTCGCTCCTTGAGATGCCTCTTCATGTCATTGAGAAACTCGTTCAGGATGATGGGTTTCTGTAAGTAGGATGGCGGCTGTGCGATAACAATGAGATCGTAGGCAGACGCCATTTCATCGGGGAAAGCGAAAATGTTGCTCTCAGTGAATAGAACCTGTCGAAAGTCCGCAAGACCCCGAACCAGACTAGGATCTGCCTTGCCGTTCGTCACGACAATGTCCAGTGTGCGATAGCGCTTGAGTGATGATTTGCTCTTGAGAGTAGACTCGAGCGTGCGGAAGATGTCGGTGTTGTTTCCGTCCACCAGAAGTAAGATGTCCTGGTTGGGCCGCTTATGGGTGACGAGGTCGAGAGCCTTCTGAAAGGTCTCTGGCATGAGCCCAATGTTTGATGGTCGATAGTCCTTCCCAAGACGCTGAAAGGTGTTCAATACCAAACTTTCAAGCCCGAAGATCTCCTCGCCCATGCCTTCGCTCCCGAAGTCAAGAGAGGGTTCTTCCACGACCTGAGAAGTATAGTTTCCGGGCAGAGCCTCGAGAACAGCTTTGGCTAATGGTTGAGTGGGGCGCGTCTTCGCTGTCGAGACCAAGCTTTCTGCCCACATCCGTAATAGAGCTTGTGGAACTCGAGTTGGGGTAGCAAACGCATTAGGGTGGTCCACATCTGGTTTCCAAACTACACGAAGGTGAGGATGGCTGTCAGGCTGAGTATTGGATATCAGCTTGTCCGCGTACTTGACACTGTTGATCCGGTCGATGGCAAAGAGCGGGCGACCTTCCGGATCAAAGAGTTGCATTGTTCCAACAAGCTTGCGCTCACTGCTCTTGCTGCCAACTGCCAGTACGCGTCCATCTGCTGGTTGCAATGCAGGAATGTCACGACCGTTGTAGTTCCAGACGACTAGATTGTCCATGCTGACTGGGATGAAGGAGTGGCGGAGATCCTTGAGAGAACCGTGATGAGCAGCTATCAAAGTTGCTTGAATGCATGTGTCCATAGTTGCTGGGTGCACCAAGTAGCGAGAGTCATCTTGATCAACGCCCTCGGGCAGCAGCTTCGTCAAAGCGGTCACTTCGTTCTCCCACGGATCGGATCGAATGTCGCTCAAACCACTGAACGCGGCGCCATAGTTCAGATCGACATTGGAGAAGCCTCGATACCATGTATGGGCTGTCTTTGGCTCTTGCAGCTTGGCTTCTTCGAAAAGTGGCTGCATTGGCTCGCCTCGCTCAATCTTGACTTTGCCTGTAGCGTGCTCTGTCCAGATACCGTTGGCACAGGATTGAATGGAAAACACAGCAGTGTCTTTGGATGCAGTGGAGTCAGAGATTTGCTGGAATTGCATGCTCGTCAGAACCTCGACGTGAGTACCTGCGGTTGGCAGGTTCAGTGCTGCTTTAATGGTAATCTGAGGGAAGACGTAACAGAATCGATTCCTGAAGATGAGAAACTCGGAAAAGAACTGGCGCGCGGCTTCGACTGCGATTGCGATGTATCCCATGGCCGGAAACACAGGCTGCACCGACAGCTTGTGCTGCTCTAGCCAAGGCAAATCTTTGATATCCAGGAGGTTTCGCCATTGTGGTCTATCCCGAATGCCGCCAGTAATCCTAGAGCCCAGAAGATCATGCCGTGGAAACTTGCGCAGTCGGTACTCTTCAGTGAATCTGTTCTTGAGACGAAGGTTTCTGCCGTTCTCATAATTCCATTTGTAGGGTGGGAGGTCCACCAACGTTTTGCCAGCAGTACGCATCAAGGTGCCATCTACCATCCGCTCGATGGAGTTCACCGCAGCGAGGTCAATGTCGTGACCTCTAATGAACAAGGCGCCGGCGAGGTCCAGCATCTTCAAGGTACTGTTGCGTCCCCGCACTAGTGATGCGAAATATGCGAGTTCCTCCTGCTTTCTGTCGAGCTTGTCTCTCAGCTGTCGGATGGGGGACGCAAGTGTGCAGTGGGGGCCTATCTCAATGATGGTGTCCAATTTGAGCTTGGTGCTGGACAGCAAAGCATGCAGTGCTTGGGAGAAAAGCACTGGAGATTTCAAATTCTTTGTCCAGTATTCAGGTCCCGGGTGGAAGCCAGTTTCCATCACTGTGCCATATACCGAGGACGAGAATACGGCCTCGCGTGCAAGCTTGCCTGATCTCTGCGCGATGCTATCATTCAGTTCGAGGGAATGTTGTAAGTTGTCGAGGTAGCCGATTGCTGGCTCTCCCATGTGGTGTGAATGGTAGGCTCGCCCGCCGGTATTGATTGCTCTCGTGAAAATGTTGTCCCTCTCAAGCGTTGCTTGAACGTGTGCGACGGCATCCGCGCCCCCACTCAAAGTCACCGAGTTTGGAGAGTTGTAGCAAGCAATAGCGACGCCGTCTTCCAGATATGGCTCGCAATCTTCCGCGCTCAAGCCCACTGCAATCATTTGGCCCTTGTCATTACCATCGACGACGGCAACACCACGAAAGTAAGCGAAAATGATGGCCTCCGACCTGGAGATCGTGCCAGCAGCGTACGCAGCCGCGATCTCACCCGAAGAGTGGCCAACAGTTGCCTTTGCTCTTATGTCCCAACTGTCCAATAGATCGACCAGAGCAATTTGGACAGCAGTGCAGAGAGGTTGAGACAACTGCGCCTCCTGCACCCGACTTGCGGATTCCGCCTTGAGCAGTTCAGTCTCGAGCGACCACGGAGGTGCATCCTTTCCCAGGGATTTGAGGACTTTGTCAAGTTCTCGAATGGTTTGCAAGTACGACGGGAAATCTTGCATAAGGTCTTTGCCCATCTGCGCGCTTTGGCCTCCTTGCCCATTGAAGACAAAAATGATATTGGCTCCATGCCCTCGCTTACCAATGTTGACTGCCTGCTCTTCGAGGTCATGGGCAGTGGACGTCTTATTGGCGACCGCATAGCCTCGATGAGAAAAGCGTGAGCGCCGAGCAGCAAGCGTATAAGCCAAGTCTTCGGTATCGTATTGGTCGGCCACATCACGCGTGGCTGCAATGTTGGCTCTGAGCGAGTCGATGTCATGAGCCGAGAATGGAAGGAGGAATTGTGTTCTCTCCTTAGTGGAAAACGTAGATTCTCCAGAGCCCATAGTGCCGGTGATTCTCGCCGTAGTGACATTTTGTCTTGAAGTTTCACGCGTTTTGAATGACTGGTAACCAGGCAAGACCGATGATACTGCCTCGACAATTGCGTGGCCGTTGGCGCCTCCATATCCGAACGAGTTCACACTAGCACGCCGGATTTCATGTTCAGTGGGCCAGTGTCTGTTCTCCTGTACCACTTCCAGTTCTCCGCCGCGGAAGTCAAGTTGTCTGTGCAATTTCTTGATGCCAACAGTCGCGGGTATCGTACCTTTCTCCAAGATGTAAGCGGCCTTCAGAATGGACGCTATAGCAGAAGCAGCTTCGGCATGGCCAATGTTGGGCTTCACGCCGCCAAGCAAAAGGGGGTGTCGTCGCCGCTGGCCCTTTGATGATGCAAATACATCTGCGATACCGCGCAGCTCAATGGGATCGCCAATAGAGGTCCCTGTGCCATGTGTCTCGAAGTAGCCGGTTTCGTCAAGATTCGAGATCTTCGCGAACCTGTAAGCGTCGCGGATAACTGCGCTTTGACTTGTGGCACTTGGTTGCGTGATACCGCTGGTCTTGCCACAAGAGTTGACAGCAGTACCTCGAATCAGGCCACGGATTGGGTCGCCGTCGCGGAGAGCGTCAGACATACGTTTCACGTATATGGCACCAACGCCTTCTCCGCGACCGTAGCCGTCAGCAGAGTCATCGAAGGTGTGACTGTGAGAAGTCGGAGACAGCACCCCCATCGCATCGGTGCTCATGTGATTCTCGATTGACTGAATGAGATTCGTGCCGCCAATGATGGCGCCATCGATCTCACCAGATGAGAGAGCACGGCAGGCCATGTGAGTTGCGTACATGGACGAAGAGCAGGCCGTGTCCAGCGTCACGCTCGGTCCTGTGAGGTTGAAGACATAACTGATGCGATTTGCCAGTATTGTCACACCCTGACCAGTCATGCTGTAGTCGCGAGGGTAGTCTGCATCACGTAGGTTCTGCACGCCATAATCGTAGTTGAAGTTCCCGACGTATACCCCAGTCCTTGAGCCGGAGACACGCTCAAGAGTAATGCCGCCTTGTTCGAGGGCTTCGTACACAGTCTCGAGCAGCTTTCGTTGCTGAGGATCCATGGCCTCAGCTTCTGACTTCGTTATGCCAAAGAAGGGCGAGTCGAAGTCATAGATGGTGTCAGAAACGAAGCAGGCGCCTTCGGGTCGTATTGATCCGGGCCTTTTCTTCTTCTTGGAATGAAAGCCATCTATGTTGAATCGTGAGGGCGGTGGACGAGAGAAGCCATTGCGCTTCTCGAGCAGCATATTCCAAAACTCATCTGGTGTGTTCGAGTCGCCAGGGAAGCGACATCCTGCAGAATACGATCAGCGCTGAAACGACTGCCATTGCAAAAGGCTCATACCCATGCCGATGATGGCGATTGCCTCAGGCTCAGCGGGCTGAAGAGGCTGTGGAGTGCTTGTTTGTGCCTTAGGGCTGACTCGAAGAGCCTCGATCGTGGAACATTTCGGCGCCATGGTGCTGAAATTGTTGTAATTGCTGGTTGAGTTAGTGGCTCAATGGAAAAGCGATGAATGAGACATGGACACGACCAGGTAATGGACACCAGCAGGTGAATGGGCACGAGCAGGTGATTACTGGTCAGGCTGTCGAGCAAGTGAGGGCGACCATGTGAGAAAGGCGTGATACTGTACTCATTCACCCTACGGACCTCACGGTCGAGCGCGATAGTGAACGCCATAGTGAACGCGATAGTGAGCAATCTGTTTCGGTCGACGGCATTTTGGAGAAGGCGCTCGTATCCATCGTGGCAGCGACCACGGCCGCACAGATGGACGACCATTTCCGAACAGCCCGACGGCCGTTAGTGCTGCTCAGGCGTGGTGTAGATGATGAGCGCGCTCGCTCTGGGGAAGCAGCAGATCAATTTCGACGTTCCCAGGTTTGCAAACCGGGCAGGGGTCGGGTCGGCTGGATCAACGTGCAGCCGAGTAGCCGGGCGTACCCGGCTGCCCAACGTCGCTCTTGGCTGCCAGTCCCAAATCGTGCTGACCGTCAATTTTCCGATGGCATTGCCCCAAAGCTCCGAATGCGCCGCCCTACGACTCGCGCGTGGTGTGCGATAGCAGCAGCGGCGGCGGCGCTGCGAAATTTGCACTGAGCGCGAGGCTCGTCGCCGCCAGCCTCCGGACGACGGCCCACCGCGGTGCACCACGCACGCCCAATATCCGCTCACCTTCGCCCACGGCTATCCCGCACGCGTTTGTCGACGTTCACGATGCAGTAAGAGACAGGGTTTGTGACGCAGTGGCTGGGCGATGGCCTAGCAGTCCAGAGATCGTGCGCATCTGCAGGCCCCGGCCCGCCATCTTGTCCTGTTGCGGCAGGCGGAAGCACTGCCTGCGGCCTCGGGATATGCCAGTGGTGCGCCCACCCCCTCCACCCACCGCTGCTGCTGCAAGGAACCTGGCACACAAGACCCTCGACGCGCCCTCGCCTATGTGCGCAGATGTCTTGCTTGCCAATGGCTCGTTTCACGGTGTTATTGGCTGCTGCAGCTTCACTTCGCCGCCGCGCTGGAACAGCCTGGCCCTGCTCGGCATCATGATGCGTTCACGGCCAACCACGAGGCTGTCCAGTTCGTCATTAGCCCACCCGGCTACTGCGAGGACGGTCAGCCGTTGCGGACGGCCATGAGCATGCCCGTGCTTCACTTGATCGACTCAGGCGAGTCGATGCTCGCCAGCGCGCTGTGTCTCCGCCTCGTGCGCGAATGTCTGGACATTGATGAGCGCGTCATTGCCCATGGGAATTCGGGTGCTCCTCGTGTGTCTTGCACGATAATGACCAAAATGGCGCTGGCTGGGCAGGTGGAGAGGTTTGCAACCGCACGATCGCTATGGATGATGTCTGATCAACGGCTACAGCTCGGCCGCAGAGCACATCGCTGGGCAACTGCTCTATCTCGTAGTGTGTAAGCGGATGCCAATGCTGTCAGTGATGGCTGTGCAGTCTTGCCGCGCGACCATCGCCTCGCTGCTGCTGTCGATATTTCGGCGGACACTCGTACAGTAAGGCCGGTATGCTGCGGATACGGTGTCACCGATTAGCCGGTGCGCGTTGTGGACAGCCGGTCAGCAGGGTTCGCCAAGCAAGCACTTAACATGAAACAGCCCTATCATTGAGAGCGAAAGCGTCGACATGCTATTCTAAGACCACCGCAGCACGTGGGCTCAGAGCACACCAGTGACCTGATGGTGTCTAGTGTCAAACTTGCCGCCAAGACCATGGCTAGTGCGAACCGCGCCATGCCGTTGCGACCTTAAGGCTCCCAGGATGTGAGACTAAGCATGACGCGAAAAAACCGCCGGTCATGCAACTATGCACCGATGGCATCGTGCCTGAGTTGTGTTGTCAGACTCAAGCACATACCACTTGGCGATGCCATTGTGCCGGCTGAGCACCGGACGCAGACGGTGTCCTCGCCGTGCGTTAGCATCCCGCCGAGATTGTAAAGATGGGGAAGACATGGCCAAGTGTTTCTGCTATCGCAGGCTCGATTGCACCAATTCTAAGACAACATGATACCATTGAAAATCCGCCCGCGTTCTGTGTCGATCCCTGGTCGCTCAGACCGCATGGACCACCTTGCGGAAAGGTATGAAGAAGGCGTGCATATCTTCATATCTTAAGGTCTGCGTGCCACCGTCAGACTCCTCAACAACAGCAACACATCTACTTCTTCACTCAATCATTATGTCTTCTCGAGCACGCGTCGGCCGGCACGACAGTGTCGACAGTAAGGCACCACGCAGACAAGCCAATGCTTGCCTACGATGCTACGAAAAGAAAGTCAAATGCGACATGGACAGCCTAGGCCAGCCATGCACTGGCTGTGCCCGAGACGGCATCACTTGTCAGAAGCGCACTCGAAAGCCTTACCCGTGTGTCGAGACATGTGTATGCACTTGACATAAGCCACGCTGACTTGAGAACCAGACCACGCAAGGAGTCCAGCAATGGTGTCTCCAAGTCCACCTCTTCGCGGAGCTCACCCTCCCGTGATTCGATCTCTTCTTGCACAAATCCAATGCCTACGCCACCCCGCAGCATTCCATCTGACTCCGTGCCAACGCCAATGTTCGACTCAGAGCCTTTCTCCTTCCCAGCTTCCTACATGGAATCCGCACCAGCAGATTTCTACAACTCGGTGCACGACCTTAGCAACATTATGCCACATTCAAGCACAATGGACACCACGATGACTGACAACATGATGCCATTCCTCAGTGGTAAGCTAGATTCCGGTTCTCTTCTCAACTGCACCTAACACGCCTTCGCAGGTACCAGTGACGAGTCAGGATTCGCCTACCTCATGGACATGTGCAATCCAGAGCAAGACCCTACTGCACAACACTACCTGAACCTGAAGGGCACCACATCACCACTTGACCCAGCAGCATTGGCATTTGCCGAGGCTCAAGGTTGCTTCTCAATGCCAAGTCACGCCATCTGCGAGGACTTGGTCCAATCCTATTTCCACTATGTCCACCCGACGTTACCCATACTGAACATTGCGGACTTCCTGGAACAGTACACTGGCGGCTCGTTCGAACAAACAAGTCTGCTCCTTCTGTGGAGCATGTTCTCTGTTGCAGCCAACTTTGCCTCCGAATCCACATTGGTCCTGTCAGGTTGCGCGAGCCGTGAGGACTTGAAGAAGCAATTCTACGCACGCGCTAAGAGTCTTTTCGACTTGGCGTACGAACAAGACAAAGTTACCCAAGTACAGTCGGCCTTACTCCTGGGCTACTGGTACTCAGATTTGCAGGACCACGCCCAAGCGTGGCACTGGACCGGTGTTGCAATCTCCACGGCGCAAACGATCGGCCTCCACAGGAGTTCAGATGCGAGGCATGCACACGGCGCGACTGCCGCCCCTCAGCGCCGACTTTGGGCAAACATTTGGTGGTCGTGCTTCTTCCGCGATCGCTGGCTGAGCTTGGGCCATGGGCGTCCATTGAGAATCAACGCCGCGGATTGTGATGTACCAATGGTCGGCTCAGACTGTATGCTTGATCTCCCAGAGCGAGCACCTCAGGCGTGGCGCAAATATGTGCCACAAGACCTTCACCACGTAGTGCCAATCTGGACTGGACTTTTGCAACTAACCGTGGTCCTTGGTGATATTCTCTCCGCAACCTATCAGCCACACAGGGCTCCCCTCGATAGCACAAGCATTGCTGAGTTGGAGCGACGAGTTTCCGAGTGCTTGCCCGAGCAGCAAGCCAGGCCATTGAACCCGGAGCTAGTGCTCTTCTTTGAATCACAAGCTCGATTGCACGTCGAAGCCAGTATGATTGCACTTTACAGACCATATGCTACCGAGTTCCTCGTGAGCCACGCGGACAATGTAGACCCTGCTGTCGCACGACTGGCAAACGGAAGAATCAAGGCAGCAGCCACTCGAGCCAGCGGTATTCTCGACCGCATCATCACGACAGATGCTCTCCGATTTGCAGGACCTATGATGGTACCTCTTCTTGTGCCCAGCATGACTGTGCACCTTATGCAAGCACGATCCCAGGATCATTTCACAAGCTCATGGAGCAAAAACCGCTTGGAGCTCTCGTTAATGGTACTCAAGCGACTGGAGGACAACTATCCAGCTGCGGCCGTAGTCCACCGACTGTTCTCGCAAACCAAGAACGACCACAACACTGTACAGTTCAACTTTTCGAACCCAACTCCTCCAAGCAGCATCGGCAACAGCCCTCAGAGCAATGTCATGAACCACTGGCAGGGTGCTCCTTTGGACCTTCACGCTCCCTTGAACACATTAAACACGGGCTTTCCCTGCAATACGGCACAATGGGACAGCCCGGAGATAGGACCAGGCTTTGACCTGTGGACCCTGACACCACCAGACGGGAAAATGTTTTTCCCGCTCGACGATCTTCACGTCAGCAGCATATAAAATCACATGTCGACGTCCACGGCGAGGTGGTGAGAAGAGGACTGCATAATTATGAGACACACGATGGCACGAAATCATCATTGAGGTGGTGTGCTATACCAAGTGGGTCGGAGCGGTCGGCAATATACGATCTCCTTTGTTCTTCGATTTCCTATGTTCTCTTTTGAGCGAAATGCGAAAGTTGGACTGTGCATTCTATCATTCTTCGGAAGTCCGAATAGAGTTACTGGAACAGATGCCGCTAGCGAATAGACCGAGAATGTCAGCAAGCTAGGGTTAGTCGCCTCCATGTGTCATCACTTTCCCTACCTGTAATTGCAAGGGCCCCTGGTCCATGTGCAACGCTCGTTCCGTCGTCCGACCTGCACAGGTGGTGCGTGGTCTTAGCTAGTAGATCTTGGCCAGGGTTCTCTGCCGCAAGATCGTCCATCTGTGCATCGATGTGCCAGACCCCACAGTCGGAGCCGCATGTTGACCAAGTTTTGAGCATGATCGGCGAAGGCGTTGAGAACCAGTCTTGCAGTTTTGGAGAAGAAGGTGGCGGCGCTTCGCGCAAAGATTCGCATGTTCGAAACGAAGTTCAACCTTCGTCGACGAACTGCCGAACGAGTATGGCAGCAGTGTTTCTCGTCAAATGAATATGCCCGCGGACGTATGTCATGCAGGTAAATACCCGAGCGAATGAGATTGTGTGAGAAGCGAGAAATGCTGTTAGTTCGTGATCCTGTCTTACCATTTCGAGCCAGTTTCAGGCACGACAGTGAAGTCATGCGAGCCTCTGCTTCCCAATCTGCTTCTTTCTTGCACAGGACTGGTTGCCGAGAGTTTGCTAAAGGGCTCGGAGTGGGGTCGTACAGTAGGAGGACTAGATGACCAGCATGTCGATAGACCATTCCTCGACTTTGAAAGCGTTTGCGTAATCGAAAATCCGGGATGCCTATGTCGATGACTTCGATTCGGTAACCCTTGAGGATATCTGGTTTCGGTCCAGGAATGTGCGTTGCATAATTAGGTAGCTGATGGATGTTGAAGTCATTGGGGAGGCATTATGTCTGCGGGTTGCCCGATGGCCGGGAGGTGCCCAGCAAGGTTCGAAGCGGAAGGACGCAGCATGACGGCGACCAAGACTGGCAGCCTTAGTCATGGAAAGATTGATAAGGCACTCTTCTTGAGCAATGCAATCGTTTGCAGCACTGAAACTTGCCACCACTGCTTATCTGTAACATCTCTACGATAAAGGTCAGCGTGTCATCGTCCAAAGTCATGTTTGGCTGCGGTGTCGAGCGCGGCCACCGACTTACCTGGAGTGGATGCTCGCGTGCAAGTGTTCGAGAATCCCTTCACTTTTCGTCATGTTCCCGTCTGACAGCAAGCTAGTACTTAACGGTCGACAGGGTCCGCGCATCGAAAGTAGAAGCTATTGCGAAAGATCACATAAGCAATCAAAGACGCGCGTTGAGCTCTCTGCAGACAGAATACCTTATAGTGTTCAACGACAGATCGGTCAATGAATATACAACGACTCTTCCAGTGAACAACTCCGAAAACTCCAACGCTCGGTCGCTCCGAACTTGCCAGATCTGCTTCTTGCATCGGCTCGGTCGTTACACAGACGAACAGTGAAGAGCTATCGTTGTATTCGGATTCTTCACACAATGCCGATTCACAATGATTCGTCTGTTCATACCGATGATAACGCCGCTCCTCTACTTACCCGCGTTGGCCAAGACCCAAGACCCCGGGGATTGGTCGTCTTCCCTCTATAACACATAGCGCGAGCCGTGACTGGTTGAAGCATCGGCTATTTGCGGTACATGTTCGCTGAGTCTTGTGCTGACAATAGCAACTCCATGACATAGCACATGCCAAGAACGCTGTCACGCGTGTAGTCTGGGATATGTAACAGTATGTGTTACTCCGCACAGGATGAGTAATCCGTCTCTTGAGAACGAGGACGAATCAGAACTCCATAATAGGTAGTTCCAACATCTTCGAACGCGGAGCTGCAGAGAAACGGCCACATCTCGGTCGGCGATGTCCTCAAGAGACTGTTTCCATGCTATCACGGCCATTTTCTTCTTGTTAGCAGAGCTTTGTGTTCGGCCATGATACATTCTTGGAAATACCCGGTCGGCTCATATGAGCGACTTCAGGTTTCGATTTCCCGATCACTGTCCATTGACTGTCCTCGTGACCATTGGTGGCCTTCCAGACCGGGAGGTTCGTCGACGAACCACGCTCTAGCAGGCTGTACATGATGCATTCCTGACTCAGCAGGTGGTGCGATTCCGTTGTGGATATCCAAAATGGTTCCGACGCCGCGCCGGTCTTCACAGTAGCATCAAACTCGAGCAACACGGACTCATGTATGATCCAGCCTTAGCCTTAGGGTACAGCTCTGGTGGCAGAAAGCATTGACTCTGGCAGCTTCAGGTCCAGCCACCGAGGAGGTTGGACAGCAAAGACGCCGTGAAGTAGCCAGTGCGTGGCCGCGGATCTGCCTGTTTCGCGGGCGGATCACTGCACTCCAATTCTCCATCATGATCGTCGCAATCTTCGCGGACACAGCTTGAAGAGCGGTGTGCTGTGCGGGCAGCCATACCAAGTAGAATAGGGATCTATGTGCGCGCGCAACGCGTGGACCATGAGCCCGCAAGTGATGTCTTGTAACGGTTTTCTCACCGACTGTATGTCGATCACGTGTACTCAAGTGGTCCGAGTTCGAGACCCGTCATCGCAGCCGCCGGTCCACTGCTGTTTCTTGCTATCTCTGGTGCCATCACGGTCAACAAGGTTGCGAATTAACCTATTCTGGACGCGTCCTTGTCCAAGCAACTGTTGCGATAGCGTGCGCTGGCATACACAGGGTTGTCCAATCTGAGCTGGCAGCTGAATGCTTTCGTGTACGGGAAGAGAAGTCTCGTCGCCGCCAAGGGGTGAAGCTAGCACCTTTTTCGGCTTCATGAAGTCAGTTCGGACAGTGCAAAGTGGGATTTGCAAAATCGAGAATCTTCCAGTAAGGGCGCACTCCGGCGGTATGCCGAGCACAACTTTGATTCAAGTAGGTGTATCCTCGCTCGAGACGAGTCGTTTTCGCTCCCCAGCGCGAAGTGAAATGGTGTTCTATGCTTGTCAGGCTACAGCCTACAGGGAGATGTAGGATAGTGTTGTGCATGTCGGATGTGAACCCCAGCGTCGTTTTTGAATACGATGCTGCCTCTCCGTTGCCTATCCATACTCAATGATGGTGTCTTTGCGAGATACTTGCTTGAGTTGTGTGATCAGCGCTAAAGGAAGATCTGCCTGCTGAGAAAACGGAGAATGCTAGCGGATGCCTTGACTTTTGGTCGCACAACAGCCGACAGTCTTATAGCGCTGATCCTTGCACCGAGGATACGAGATATCTTCCCGTGCTGCCGAACACTCCGAGCGAGCAGATCAGCTGGACCAGCAGCTCATCTGGCTGTC
Source organism: Cercospora sesami (assembly GCA_013365235.1). Lineage (NCBI taxonomy): Eukaryota > Fungi > Ascomycota > Dothideomycetes > Mycosphaerellales > Mycosphaerellaceae > Cercospora > Cercospora sesami. The sequence goes on from JAASLG010001420.1 coordinate 14,792, forward strand.
GTTGAAAGGGATGTTGTGTGTAGCTACAGTGGTGCGGAAGGCCCCTTGGGATCCCTTATTTGCGGCATTGCCTCGCTGATTCGAGAATGGCAAGATCTGTATCACAAGACTTCCGACGTCAAGGATGAAATGAAGATGACCAAGGCGCGCTTTGACTGGTGCAAACATCCCTCGCACGCCGAGCAGATTTTGACTGACTGTCCATCAAAATTGCATTAAATATTCAAGTCCCTCCCAATGCATCCCAGCCGGAGGGATAAGCTCCGGGCCGCCCGAGAACAGCCCGAAAGTCTCGAGTGACCACATCTCCCGGCGGACCTTCTTCAGACCTCACTTTCGTCACTGGCATCATTCATGTGGGCTGACTTCACTTGCAGACTTGACATCCAGTACGACTCTATGCTATACACCAAGCTCAATTTCATCAACACAGCAGGATGCCAAATATGAAGATTACGCGGAGCCAGATGCGATCTTGGTATGACCCAATATCACGGGCGCTGGCACATGGGTTCGCATGAGATTACCGCGATATCCTAGTCAGATGTCATGCGAACCACGATAACCTGGAAATCCATTTCCCTTGGGCCAAGGATGCTTCATTACACCATCGTATTGACGCGAACGGGTCTTGCGGATCTTGGAGGCATGTAGAGCACAAATGTCGGGCGTCAACAAAAGCAAAGCAGAAAAGATTGTCTTCGACGGAAATAGAACGGCGAGTGAGCTTTCGGTATAGTCACAGTGCAAGTCATCCACAAAGCAAGTTGGCCATTCAAGAAACGTACAAGCTACTGTAGACTACACGCTTGCATTCTTCGCACCGCACGAGAAAAGAACTGAAGGGTCAAGTGGCACCTGTCTTGGCAGGGCATGCCTGTTCAACATTCAACTTGATTACTGAACATGCATCGCCGCGTCATCAGACGGAGCGAAATTACATGCCGGGTGCATCAAGAGCAGCAGCACATCACCATACGGAGGTGTAGAATGTTGTTCGCACACTTGTCATCTCGGCATCCCAAGTGTCCAAGAGCTGCCGCAGAAGATAACCATGACGTTAGCTATAATCCAATGTCGACAATCTCTTCTACACTGTCGGATCGTCTTCGCATATGGGAACGGTATATGGAGTGCTGAAAAATCCGTTCAACACGATTTTCATTGCAGGCAACCTTTTGACTAGACGAATGGGATTACTATGCAATTTACAGCCTGGTTTCATGGATGTTGACCATTCAATCAGCAGAGTGCCTGCCAAGGATAGGGAATTCTGAGGCTCGTTGCTTGAAGTTGCAGCGCAAATGAGTGCAAGGCAGTACAGTCCTGCATTGGATCGTGTTCACGCTATCGTATCTCACTCAGAATCAGGATTCCGTTCTTCGGATGCACCACTACAATTTTCGCAACATTGCTGCACGGCTGATTGTCTTGATAGTACGATGGGAAACGCTCTGTCTATGACATCAGATGCCGAGGTCTCAATAGGAACCTGGATGCCTGCTGCTCGTTTCGCAAGAAGGGTCCCTCAGTTGTAAGGAGCTTAAGAGGCTGCCGTCTACGATCTGCACGAACAGATGACCTCGCCAACCTGCACAGCCCCCTCAGTTCGCAATCGCGTGGCAAGTTCCTCCGCGGATATCCGCATGGACTATCATTCACGCGAACAACACATTCCGGGCGTGAGATGCTGACCGGTTACGTGTCTTATCCGAGCTCGGGTTTCAAGACGGAGACCTTGACGAACATATCCGAGTGATACAAGGGGCTTGGATAATCGAACAACATTGGCATAAACGTGCACGCAGGGAAGTTTCACTACCGCTTGACGGAGAGACAGAAGACTGCAGAACTTCGGATGACAGTCAGCACTACAGACAAAATGATATCGTTTTGGATTGTCGACCGAAGCTACATGTGATGATAGCTTGAACCGGACTGGCGCCAAGCCAAATCGCCGACAACTTCACCATGTGGCCTCAGGCTTCACTGCTTCATTCCTCACTAAGTATCGAGAGGAACCAGTTCCGAACATGGCAAAAATAGAGTGGCAAAGGTACCGCGGTAGTTCTTTGCACTTAGTCCTGTATAGTGGAGCTCCTTACATGAAGCTCTTCCGTGGTGTCCCACGTGCAATTCCCACTAACTCTGGGCCTCCACAGACGATGCCCCGATGTCCTTGCTTGGTGTTGGAGCGAACAGAGCACCTAGACGTCTAGGACGTGGTGCACACCACAGCCTTCGGCACTTTTCCATCTCGTCGAGGACTTCGTCCCGAGGAAATGCTGGGCTTTCGGCCAAGAATTATGCAGCCACCCGTCCCCCAAAGTGCTGCAGCTAGTAAACGAGGCTGATTCTGCAGCCCTGCGGATGGTGGAATCACGGCAATGCGCGGTTTATGTTGCATAGGCGAGGACGAGCTTTTGCTGCGCCTAGGTGAATACAAGTCTCGTGAAACACCACATCCCAGCCCGAACAAGCCGGTGGTGGTTTGTCGGAGACTGAGACCGAGCACGACATGAGCTGCGTGTTTCGGCCTTGCTGTAGGGCTGTGCTCTTGGTGCTACCAAGGCTTCCGGACGTGTTTGGCAGACAGCTCGATCGCGTGGAAGGTCATGTTGAAGAAGCAGCCAAGTGTTTCAACCAGAGTAAGTCGGCCCGAGGCGTTTGAGGTTGTACCGTCTACACATCGACCTGAGAACTTCCCGCATGGGCAGTATAGACTATTGGTTTAAGATCCATCATCGAGGCAGAAGTCGCACCGACCGATCTGCATTGCGCGTTAACACTGCCACTGTCGAGGGGTACGTAACCACATGCGCATGGCCTTGTTCCTCTTCGCGAGAGATGCAGTGGAGCCGATGTTGCTGATGCCGTCGACCTCTAGCTGAACTTCGTACGCAGCGAAAGTGCAAGCGAATGGCACCACCGGAATCAGGAGGCTGGTTGCTTCTGGCGATCTACCAGCCTCTGCATGTAGACCTTGCTATGTCTTACGCTTGCTTGTGACCGAGGGACTTACGAGAAATGGGCTGTTCGAAGGCGGTCTGCGGCTCGAGTCTGCTCAATAGCGGGACTTCTTCGTCCTGGCTCTCTCGCAAAGGCGGTCTCACAAGTATGAGCCTCCTGGAAAGTGCCAGTAAGAGAACGACTGACCACTCACATCGCTATCGCGAAGTCCAGCTGCAAGCCTCCGCGTCTTCATGCCGTTTCCACCCCGATGGAATAGCTTCACCGCTCAGTCCGTTCCGTGGGAAGAGAATTTCCGCCAGTCTCCGACCCTAAGATCTCAACGCACTACTCCAGTGGAATTGGGAGGTTGTGCAATCGAGTAGGCCTCAAGATGCCACTTTCAACGCACGACCGATGCCGATGAAACTCGTGCCAGCCGCTCCACACGGTTATGGCACCACTTTCGCATACGTATGCGTATCCCGAGAACAGTTGTGTAGGGGACGAAGCAATTGCTTTGGAAGTGATCGTCGATTCATCTTGACACTGTAGCTAGATGCAGTGATGTCGAGCTCTGCGCGGATGCCTTGGTGCCTTAAGCACTATTTTCTCAGGCGGCTATGTGAGGGCGTTGGACACTGCTTGCGGTGTCGCTGACGCGAGCTTTGTAGCGCATATCTGCGCCATATCGTGTTCGTCTATTCAGGGCGGCCACTGAAAGTGTGCGCGATTTCCTCGCGAGACATGCTCGAGTGCCTCTACGTGCTCAGGTGGCCTCGGTGCCCACCTCGTTTTGAATCACCACAGGACCTAATTTTTCCCTCAGGTCGATCTCCTCCACTGCCTTCTTGATGTTTTGCGCACTACATAGTGCCTTCACAATGACTGTTTCATTCTTCTCGGCAACTAGTTTCCGGAACGCGTGCATCAAGAAGCCGCTCACAAGTTCAACGGACCAAGAATCTGGAATCATCTCCAATACCTTAGCGACATCGAACCAACCTCCGAATCTTTCGAGCAACTCTGCCGTTCTCTCGAGCCGTTCGCTGAATTCCTCGATTTGGAAGAATTGGTCAAGTAGGTAGCTAAACAGAGTCGATTGTTCGTCTCTGCTCGGCAAAGGCTGTGTCGGCTCCAGACCTGACGAAGGATGGAAGATGGAGCTGCCACCAAGGAGGCAATAGCGAATTGCTGTATCATAGTCGCCAAGACCGTGTACAAGAAGTCGGAGCGCTTCTTCGTGTTTACCCTCACGACCATTGAGAATGATCATCTCCGGAACGAGCTCAGCGCTGTATGGCGCCAATCGCTTGCCCAGTATGTGTACGTCGTACTTCGAGGCGGCACCATGCGAGCCACCAATAAGCTGCAATAGTCGTAAACGATTGTGCCACCACTCTGCTTCTACGGCATTCTCCGTAATGAATTGACGATAGGTGGGCTTAGGAGGGATTTGAGCTCGATAGATCTCATAGGACTCCTTGAGCATGACGCGTGACTCCTTGTTCTTTTCGAGCTCTTCGAGAACTGTGTCGAGATAATAGGCAATGAGGTCGTTGGCATACTGCACATGATTTTTGCCAAAGACCAAATGCTCGAGATAGTCTTTAACTGCATCAGGTGCTTTCTCTTTGAGGATGGCCACTGCTTGGATCGGCTCAAATTGAACCCTGCTCGAATCGTCTGCAAAGATCTGTACACCCAACTTAGGGTTCCTGTTAGCCAGCCAGGCACCGTATTCCTGGACGAGCGCAGTGTCTCGAATCTTCGAGAGGTATTCTCGCATGACGTGTTCACCTTCGATGAACTCGCCGCCTGCATCGTGCTCACCATCGAGAATGCGACGCCACGTGGCTAGCACTTTGGAAATATCTCGATAGTGTTTGTTCTGGTACAAGCGACTCAAAACATATAGTCGCTGGTGCTGCTCAAGAAGCTGAACAGCCCGCTCGAAGCAATCCACGCCCTTATCGACCACTCCGTACAGTTCAGTTCGTACCGAGCCTGGTACCGCAGGTCCTCGAGGGGTGTCCTGGTCAAACATGAGCAGAGCGTTTAAGAGCGCAGCATCTACTGTTTGGAAAACGTGCGCTTCGTCCGCAACACTCCCAAAGCCTTTCTTCTTGCGCCAAGCTGTCAAATAACGCTTTGTCAGGCTCAACATGTTATCGCCGTACGCGCCTTTAATATCGCGATCAAGATGATCGAGACCAATCCCATGTCGAAGCCAGTCGATAGTCTCCCGGAGTCCCTGAGGAAGCCACAGACCTGCGCCTTCTGCCACCTCCTCATTGAGCGGCGGTACCAGAATCAACATGATGCGGGGATCGATTTCGCCAGACGTCAGAGCGTCTTCTGCACGTCGCTTGTCATGCTCGTAGGCAATTACGCCGCGTGCGGTCTGCAGAACCAGGTTGCCAAACAGCAATAGCGCTGCTTTCTGCCGAACATAGGTCAGAGTCAGAAATTCGAGCTCATCCCTCGGATCCTGTCCACGTATGCTGTTGAACACGCGCTGTACCGTCGGCACATCAACGGAGAGCTCGCCTGCATCACTTTTCTGCATAGCCGAGCTCAGCTGCCTGTCAAGCTGTATGAGTAAAGGTTCTTGCAATATCCAGGAAACTCTGTCGCTAGCATAAAGAAGTACGTTGGCAGTGGCTTGCGCAAAGCGAGACGCAAGCTTATCTTCGTCTTCGTTCCGTGCCTTCTCTGCAGGATCCTCGTTTTCGTCCGCGCTGTCTTTGACTTTGAGCTTACGAAGGCGCAGGCTTAAACTTATACCAGCGGTATGAAGGTTCGCGGTACTCGTGGCATTCCGTAGGCCAATACCTGAAGACGTATCCGCCTCGTTCTCGGTGACTGGTCCAATAGCCAGCCACTCCTTCGGTTGTACGTCGCCGGGCTCCGCATTCCACCGCTGCACCTCAATGCATCTTCGCAGGATGCCCTCGTGCTTATGCTGTACGATTGCGAAGACATAACCCCGACTGAGCGAGTCACTGGGTGAACCTGCAGACTGCTCTGCCTCATGGAGGACCAGTGACTCAGGATAGGAACTGAATTCTATGGTTCCACGAACGACATCGCCATCTAGATTGACGAACAAGCCCACTCCAGGATCATTCATGCTTGTGCCAGTGGTCAGTAAGAATTCTTCCGGCGTTGGAGTCACGATGTTGGCAAGAAGAGGTTTCGGGGCTTCTGGCGATGGAGGTCTCTGAGACTCTGCAGGCAATGCTGGGAGAGCCTTTGTGCCATCGTCCGATGTCTCCTGCGACGCTGTTGTAGAACTCTCTGGCTCCTCGATTACGGCCTGACTCGCCTCCGGGGTCGGGGCCACTGCAACTGAATCGACCTCTTGACGAGACGATCTCCTGGGTGGGAACGGTGAATTGCTATCTGAACGCAACCTGTCTGTGTTGTGCGGCTGTCCGCCCAGGCTTGTGATCCTTTGATGGCCACGATCCTGGCGCACGGGACTGCGCGAGGAAAAGCTTCGCGCAGCAGGTCGTCCCGGAGGGGGCGGAGGGGCTAGCTGCTTCGGTGGCGGAGTGGGAGGAGATCGAGTGACGCTCGTAGACGAGATGGGAAACAGCAGATTCTTGCGCTGGTTCACGACATCTAACAGCGAATACTCTTGCCCGTTGGCAACGCAGGCGAGATCACCTCGCCGCTCAAGTGTGGACACTCCAGCGAGCTCAATGTCTCTGATCTTGCGTGGGCGAAAATCTTCTCCCACTCGAATCAATCGCAGTCGCTGTCGCAAGCATATCACGACAACAGCGCCATTACCGTTCTCATCTTCCGAGCTCAAGTTTCGGTCTCGGCCTCCAACCCACAGACAGCCAGCTTGAACGACCTCTTCAAATGCGGGACTGAGCTCGGGAATATTGTAGAAGGTTAGAGTGCTATTGCATACGATGCAGGCCTTGTTGATGCTGGGCAGGAGGAGTATCTGCTTCACGCCCGCATCTGCTCCCGTCTGGGCAGTGGTAAAGTGAGGCTCAATGCGGGTTGCGAAGATATACGTTGGCGGATCGCCCTCGTTCTCGCCCGGAATCGAGACATAGTGCAGAACTGCGCCATGGGAGGTGCCGATATACAAATTCCCGTTCCACGTGTCAACGCATGTGATGTATCCTTTGGTGCCGTCGTCGCCGATGAGAGGAATGTCGCGGATCAGCTCGCGGGTGGTGTATGCGCCAAGCGAGCCGTCTTCGGTGTAGGAAGTTTGCGCATTGAGATCATCGACAGATCCCATGACCAACGCGGCCGTATTGTCATGTTGTTGTGTTGTATCAACAAGGTGAAGTCGGAAGACAGTGCTGCCTGACGATCATCGCAGCTTCGTCGTGGAGGACGAACGCGTGTTCGGCCGCCATCCCCGACTCTCCCGCATTGGACAACGACACATCATCTACCTACACCTGCGGCAACGCGATACAACTCACGAAGCGCACTTTCCCGGACATGCAGGCTGGGGCGACGTGTCTTGAACATATGGCCTAAATCATCCAGCGCCGCGGCCGAACGAACAGACCGTCCCCAAGCTTTAAGCCCCCCGTATCAATCGACATGTCGACCGCCGCAGAAATGGAAGAGGAGGCGGAGCTGGAGGCGACTGAAGGAGCATACGCAGAAGCGCCGATGAACGGTGCGGATCCGGGCGCGGCGACACAGCAAGGAGCAGATGCAGGCAACAAATTCCAGCAAGCCGTGGCAGCATGGCGATCGCTAGACTTGACTGCGCTCGTTTCGACATTGGACGCCACGGCAGAGGACATGGTTCAGCAGCAGAAGGACTCGCTGGTCAAGAGAAAAGAGCTTGCGACGCGCACCAAGGAATTCCGCAAGATGGATGACAATGCCAAACTTTCCGAGGTCATGGGGCTGCTCAAGATGTATCAGGGCTATATCGACCTGCTCTCGAACCAAAATAAGGCCGTGATTGCTGCCTTCATGTCCGCCTATTCCCCACTCTCCGAGGCGCCGGACCCATACCCATTGCTGGAGGCGTCTATCGATTCACTCGTGACTGCAGACGAGGTCGTGCCGAGGCTGGAGTCGGAGAATGAACGACTGCAGAAGCAGGTCACAAAGCAAAACACACAACTGGAAGATCTGGAGAAACAATTAGACCACGAGCGGAATAAAAGGCAGTCATTTGAAGGATCACAAGACAGTAAGATCAAGGAAGTGGAGGAATCGTGGTCTGGCGTGCTTAAGGAGAAAGAGGACAACTGGGCCGCGAAAGAGCGCAGCTTTGAAGAGAAGGTCGAGAGCCAGGACCGCCTGCTCAAGGAGCTGAAGGCGAGCTACGAAGTGTCACAAAGATTAGAGCGGACGGGCGAAGACAACCAGGATAATGGGCGAAACGCAGCGGCAGCGGCAGAGCTCGAAATTGTCAACCAGGAATTGGAGAGGACGAACATTAGATTGGCCGAAGTGGAGGCTAGGAATGAACAATTGCGGACAGAACTCGCGCAATCTGCTGGGCAGTCGAGCTCCTCCAAAAGCACCGCTGTGGAAGATGATCCGGCCTACCTTCGATTACGATCTGAGAATTCCTCCTTACTACGCCGACTGGACACCGCGAGACACGATCGCGACTCAGACAAGACCAAGTTGGAGACCACGATGCGCAGCTTAGAACGAGAATTGAGCGCACTCAAGGCCGATCGTGATGCGCTACAAAGCAAGGTACAGAAATGGCGAGACTATGAAGAGGTCAAGCGTGAGCTGGAGATGCTACGCGCAATCGAGTTCTCCAGCATAGACGAGGCAGATACGTCGGAGACAACTCACACGAACGGCAAAGCGGGCGAAAGCCTTGAGCAGCTTCTTGTTGCGCGCAATAAGAAATTGAGTGACGAATTGACAGAGTTGAGAGTGTCTCACAGAGAACTGCAGCAAAGACTGGAGCAGCTGCAAGAAGATCTCTCGAACACCAACATGGAGCTTGAGCAAACGCAGAAGCTCAACGCCACATTGGAGAATGATCTTCAAAAGACCCAGCAGGAAGCCAGCAATGCCTTCGAGACCATGTCTGTAGCTGGTACCTACACGTCGCGGTATCCAAAATCGCACTATGGCAGTCGAAGAGGACGAGCAGCCTCGCCGACATCGTCCATCATCGGCGGCTTTGACCCTACAGACAGTGGCTCTCAATCCCCTCGTCTGGGCAATACTTTAGAATCCTTGCGTGCTGGCGAAGGAGCTGGTGGCGGATCTGGCATTCTGCCAATGGTCACTGCACAGCGTGATCGCTTCAAGAAGAAGATTGGCGAGATGGAGCAAGAATTGCAGAAGCAGTATCAGACCGTCTCATCACTGCGAGGCGAAGTTGCAAGCCTGCAAAAGGACAACTTGAATTTATACGAGAAGACACGCTATGTGAGCACATACAATCGAACTGCCACGAGCGGCGCGTCCTATGGCGGCAATCCCAATCCGTCAACGGTTTCCGTTGGAGGCAGTGATGACCGCTATCGGTCTGCCTACGAAGCCAATATATCGCCTTTCCAAGCCTTCCGAGGTCGCGAATCTGCGCGTGCATTGAAGCGAATGTCATTGCCAGAACGAGCGGTCTTCCAATTCACACGCATGGTGCTCGCGACGAGGACAAGTCGGAATCTGTTTGCGTTCTACTGCGTGGCGCTGCATCTTCTTGTATTCGTCATGCTTTACTCCATGGGCAGTGCTCACACTGCAGCTCATGCTAGCAGTCTCAGCACGAGTAGCTTGAAAGAACAAGTGGAGGCTGTTGCTGCAGCAGGAGGCGCCGAGGCCCACGGAGATTGGAAGGCGCAGGAGTTTAACGCTGCTGATGGGTAGACATCTTCACGTATGCAATGCGCATTTTCATGATTCTATGCAAGTTTTAGAACTGATCTGCTTGAGCGTAGCGGGCTAGGTGCGGCATTCCACTGATGCGAAGGATATAGGAAATGAAACAAAGAATGTCGACCACGAATGTATTGATTCTTGTATATGTTCAGTCAGCACAAGAAGAGAGATTGCTCTCCCACTTGCACAACTTTGATGGATCTCCAAAGCCCGACCATCTGCCTCGAGTTAGGCGAAACCAGATATCAGACCCTCCATCATTTTTTCATCAGATTTGTGTTTTGCGTAGATTGTTTGCGACACCGTTGCGGCAAGACTCCCATATTCACTCCCAATCAAAGAAACACCGGGAAACTGGTCGACAGCTCAAGAAGCAGAATGCACTCGCTGCATCCTCCGGACTTGCTTGAGACGGATCATCGAAATTGTCTGTGGTTCCCAGTTGTTCCCTCAATATGAGGTGTTCATGACTGC
>JAASLG010001421.1:0-36266 GCA_013365235.1 Cercospora sesami
TTTACGCGTCAATTTCTCCACGGATACTGATTACATCCTACACTCCAATGGTCACAAAGTAAAAAGAGGAGACATGTGATGGGTCCCCAGCTAGGAAACGCTAAAGTTCCATCAAACTCCAAGTAATGCTAACCAAAATTCCATTGAACTTTTGAAGAAGAACAAGCGTTGTAGAGTACGTCGTCTTCTCCCAGAAAGACCCAGACTGACAAATGCGAACCGTTATTTCGTCCATAGCTCATGCCAAAATCGAGCATAAGTGAACTTCCAAGCATGCTCATCGCACCAATAGACAGTGTTCATAGCTTGCTTACGATAATAATGAGGAGATGCTGTAGCCACTTCGGGCCGCCGCCGCATTGCATCAGAAGCTCCATGGCGGAGACGACGTCAACACGAACCATTCATTCACATCCACGCGACCACTATTACCAACCACCGCACATCAAGCCTCTCGACCGCGACTGAATCAAATCATTCGCAGCCATGCCGTCCGCCATCGCGCTCTGCAAATTCGTCGGCACAATCAGCTTAGGCCTCCTCACAGTACAGTCCAGTCCCGCCACCAGACCCAACCGCAACCGCCCATCTAACACAATCATCTCGCAGGGCGTCTCTTACACTCTCTCCACACAATCCCTCCCCAGCCTTTTGACCCTTCCGTCAGCGAAACCAGCCGCTTACACACTCAACCAAACGACACGACTCTCAACACTTCATATCCGAGCTCTCTCGACCATCTCTACAATCTCGCTTGTAGCAGCTTTCGCGCTTTCCCCTCCGAGGATCAAGCACCCTTACCTCCTCTGGACTGCAATCGTAGCGACAGCGAGCGGAGCGTTGAATTTGGCTATGGATAAGGGATTGAAGTCGAGAGTCACGAAGGATGAAGTGGGAGAGGTAAATGGAGAGGAGATTGAGAAGAGTGCGAGGGATCAGCAGTATTTGGAGTTTGTGAGGACGTTGATTGCTGGGACGGGGTTCACGATGGGTGTGGTTGGGATCTGGGGCGATGGAGCGTAGAGAGCGTCTTGTTAGTCTAGAGGGTGGAGGGAGAGAACTGGTCTGGAGCGTGAGATACTCAGATGGAGGTCAGCATGAATGAAAAGTGGTATGATAGCATGGAAACACTAGACGGCCGGTGTGTGACGGAGAGACAAACGTCGGAATTATATCCCATCTCGGATTAGAACTATATGGATACTTTTTCTGCTCTGTGTATTTGCGAGCAGGTATCGCTTAACTATCGTCATTGAGATACAGCCTCACTTGTGCTGTAAGTGTCGCCGAATCGAATAAACGCCGCCCTAAGCTATGCTGAATCTGTCGATTCTCCGCAGCCTGTGCATCTGCAGCTCGCATCATGAGCACGGCAAGGCTGAATTTCCTCCCTCAGGTTGCTTTCACGTAGCCTGTGAAGGTGGTCAGCACAGAATAACCTCTAGTGGAGTCGTCGTCAAACTTACTGGCATCGATCTTGGAAATCTGCGGCAAAGCCAATCGCACTTTGTTCCTATACAACACCGGATTGGCTCTTTGCAACGGATTGCCCTCAAGGTATACCTCTTCGAGTTTCTCCTTATCCTTCAATACTCGTTCCACTTCCTGAAAGCTTTCGATTTGGCAGTTGCTCGCCCATACATTCTCCAGATCCTTCAGATCTTCCAGTCCCTTGAGTGAGGTGATGGGGTTCGTTTGAAAGTCGAGTATCTCCAATTTCGTGCAGGCTCGGACTGGCTCAAGAGACTCGATCTTGTTGTCTGAGACGTACAACTCAGTTATCTGCGGTATTGTTTCGATCCCGTTGAGCGATGTGAGACGATTCGCTTGAATACTGAGAGAACGCAGATTTGTCAGCGTACTGAGTCCCTTGAGCTCCGTTATCCTGTTCTGCCCGAGCCATAGGCTTGTAAGGTTCGTCAACGTCTCCAAGCCTTCGATCTCTTTGATTCGATTTGCTCCCAGCTCGAGGTATGTGAGTTTCGTGAGTGTCTCCAGCCCTTCAATCTTCGATATCCGGTTTTGCACGAAGTAGAGATGATCGAGATTGGTCAACGTCGAAATTCGCTTTATGTGCTTCAGTTTGTTGTATGACAGATCGAGCGTTGTGAGCGCGGTGTGTTCTTCTAGACCTTCGATGTGTTTGATCAAGTTGTCATATAACTCCAGCTCTTCCAACTCCTTGCATGTGTCAGGTAATTCGATCTTCTGGATCTGGTTCTGTCGTAGGCACAGTCGTTTGAGTCGTTGGAAACGTTCGAGGTGTAGCGCTGCCATCGAAGTGATCTTAGAGTGCAGGAGTTCGATTTCCTGCAACCCATGTCTCAGTAAGTTCGAAACCATATTGAAGAGCTCGTACAAACCTCCACGTCTGGGCTTTCGCCCGCGAGCAAGTCTTCATCGGCATCGATCTGGTCTACGGGTGGTGCATCCTCGTCTGAGTAGTCCGAGTCCTCTAGAGCTTCCGGGTTTGCCAGCGTAGCCTGCTTTCCCACTCGCAACTTGCCATCCCAGCCCGACTTGCTCTTCGGTGTGCTTGATTTGGACGAAGTGCCATTTGTGTCTGCGGGCTCGTTGTTGCCGGATGACGTACTCGCGTTCGTCGCGTCTGCGAGGACGTGGGAGGTGGATTCGGGCCCGTGAGGAGCTTCTTGTGAGTCTGACATGGTGTGAGGAGTGGTGTACTTGGTACTGTACTTTCGTAGCTTTGAACAGAACTTTGGCACGCGATGTGACTGATTGTCCTTGTGCATTAGCTGCAGAACGCTTGGTTTGGCGGGGCAGCGGCACGAGCGGAGCTGGGACCGGTTGGTGGCGGTGCGCCAAGTAACGAGTCCATGTTGCATCTTGCATGTGAACCTCCTTTCCTTCTCCACCTCCATCTTGTCGACTCCCACGATCCCTGGCTCGATACGGGAAAATGTATACATTGAACAGCAGACTCGTCATAGCGACTTAAGATGCCGCATTCTCTTGCTCGAGGAGAGAGAGATCAACATATTTCCTCGCCATACTAGGAACAAATCAGACTTCTTCGAATTCGATCACAGGCCACGTCTTCCTAGCGACCTCCTGAAGACGAAGCCATGAGAGGAAGCGGCTGCCATCAGTCCGGACCCGACCATCTGTAACGTGGGCAATTTGTCGCTTCCCGTGATCGTCTGCTCACGTTTAGGTATGTATCACCGGCGCACGACTGACTGATCACGAAGTGACGACTCAAAGACAGTCGTGGCACTTCGTGTTGCTGCAGCTGTGCCTTCTCAGACCGCTGCTTAGCGCAAGCATCGGAATCCTTTGCTCTGGCTGCGGTACCTGCAGGAGCAATATCCTCACCAGCCACGGCGAGCATTGTTCTGCCCAGCTTACCACTGACCACGCCGAGTAGCCCCTGACTGCATCGGCGTTGTAGATCTCTGCATGGGTGCTCCACTCGCAGCCTAACTTATCTTCTACGCTGGAGCAGGAATTTTAACCGGGGTTCAATATTTACAAGCGAAAATGCGTACCCAGCTCCAGCTGACCCAGCAACGATATGGAAATATTGTCGACCGTATGCATGATGGATCGCACGTTCCGGACTTCGCGGTAACACAAGACCCCCGCCACAAGATCTGCGTCAACCCGTGTGTGCCTTCAGCGAACCTGATTTATTCATGCAGTATTCCTCTGTGGTAAGCCTAAAACACGAGTAGAATTATCGGCAGCCATGACTTTCCTTTAAGGAATTTACTGGTCAGGTCACACTCTAGCACCCACCGAAGAGCCATCTTCCTCCGTTTCGAAACCCAGCATGTACGAAATGCGGGACATAAAGATGCACCATGTAAATTTCTGTGATCCAGAAGTGCTAGCATTCTTGGTTCTTAGCCGAAGGTCAGCCTCAGTATGACAAGATACATGCCACTTCAGTGATCAACAAAGCACGCGCATAGTGTTGCCATGCTGCAACCACATGTCTGGAGGCCACAGATCATTATCCATGCGGTGCTCACTTCTCCTCAGCTACTTCGGCGCGTTGAATTGCACGCGTCCCTGTTCTTGTTGCTGGCGCAGACGCTGCACGACGAGAATTCCTGCAGCTACATGCTGCCCTCTCCACAGCTTGAATGGAGTCATACCGCCTGTTCTACTGCGCCGCAACGTACCAGGTTTAATGCAAGCTTCGATATGAAGTCCAACTCCACGGACTATCAATAGTCGGCATTGAAACAGCATTTCATCACGGGATCCGAGGCTTGACATGGCTGGTGAAGGGTCGGTTCACACGAAATCTCGTCTTTTCTCAGAAGTCGCCGTGGTTATCAGATCGGAAAGCGCGACAGCAGCGAATCCCTGCAGACCGCTGGCATATTCGTTCCTCTGCTACGCAGAAGGCTTCCACTGCAGAAAGGCACCACTGCCAGACATCATCCTGCCATTCTGCTGAGCAACAAGCTGACGTTGGGCTAGACTGGTATGGCCTGAACGTCGTTGAGCGAGTACAAATATACAATTAGATCTTCTCATGCCCCTTCTCTCCACCGATCAGCATTCCTGACTCTACGAGTACAGAACTCCTCACTCGTTTCGTGTTTATTGCTTCGCAAGACCGACAATTCACCTTCCTTGTACATTGAGCGCTGCCCTCGCACTGCCATGACGAGCTTGAAGCATCTCGTATTCCTGCTCTGCGCTTCGTATGCGATCGCATCACCATGGAACAGGCATGAGAAACGTGGCGTGCCTCACGGTTCCCCGGCGTACGGTGGAGAAGATGGCTTATCGAGCGCCCCGAGGCCCACTCACTGGACCAGCACAATCATTACAGATCCAGCTCAGCCCTTCACACCTCATTTCCCTCCAGCCCACACTTCTCGACCAGTGGGTCCACCGCCCAATTACGGTCCTGTCTCATCGTCAACACGCGATACATGGACACTGACCTTACCTGCTGGACCTGTGAGTACGGTGACAAAATACTCGACTAAGACGCTCACCGGCCATGCTTCCACACATACTGAGACCCAGACTGCTCCTGGCACCACTGTAACGTCGAGAATCTACTCCACTGTCACCAAGTATCAAACCACTGGGCAGAATGCTTCAACGGTTTACCAGCACACAACAATTTACAAATCAACGACTGCATGTGAATACAGTTACCTCACCAAGACTTCAACAACAACGTGTACGGAAAGCGTTACAACCTCTCTGCCGGGTACCACTGTTACAGAAAAGTCTGTCCAGCCGGCTTCCACCATCACCCAGTGGCATACCGTATCTGGTCCTACCAGAATTGTCACTGTCGAAGAGACTGAAGTTGAATACCCGACCGTTTACTACACGCATACGTCGACGGAGACGAAGGTTGTTACTGCTCCAGGTAAGCGTGGTACCCTCGACGTCAATACTCTAGCTCGTTCTGACCTGAACAGGCACGACAACCACCTACTACTCGACTGTTCTTGGTGGACCAGTCGAGACTCAGTACATCACTCAGACTTTGGCAGCAAGCACCAAATACTCCACTGCCACTGTTACTGCCAAGCAGATATCTACAGTCGTAGTGACATCGAGAGTCCCGGCGGGCCCAGCGACGACGGTCGGTTCTCAATAAGCCACGTACTTCAATGGCTACTAATTGCATCGGCCAAAGGTGACTGTCGTTATTCCGGCTCAGACTTCTTACATCACCCAGTCAATCACCAAGGACTATACCACAACAGTAGCCCGCCCTTATCTTGTCATCTGTCTTCCATGCTGACCCACAGTCCAGATCACAACATACGCCGCTCCAGCCACTATCACGGAGACTGTAGTGAGCCACAGCACGTCAATCGAGACTTGCTACAAAACATCATCTCCTGCCACGATCACTAGCACATCTTGGCAAGCTGCCTCAACGATTACCAGCTACCAAACGATCACTTCGGACTTCATTTCTACCATCACGTGAGTGATTCTAGGGATAGATTTGATAAAATTCTAACAGAGTCCAGCTCTTTTGTTGCACCAACTACCATCACATCCTACTGGACTAGCACTCTCCCGGCTCAGACATCTACATCTACCCTCTACGAGGTCGTCACCAAGCCTGTGTATGAGACTACTACCAAGACCCTTGCTCCGTCCACGATCGTGTCAACTGAAGGTAAAGCCAAGTCTTGCATCTTGCTACCGTGTTGTCTGGACTAACACTAGACAGTGGTTACTTTCACGAAGCCAATAGTGACTATTATTACCCAGACTGTAGCACCAACCACATTGACCTCTACAAAGAGTACATCAATTTCCTGTTATATGCAACGCAGAGCCGAACTAACGACATGTAGCCGAGAAATATACGATACCGGTCACGGAGGTCACGACGAAGACGCTTGCTCCATCAACGGTCACAATCGAGGAAACGGAAACACGCACCGAATTTGTAGGTTTGATCAAACAGACAATGAGTATGCTCTGCTAACCGCCGAGAAAGATCACCGACCACCGAACAGCGACAGAAGAAGTCACGATCACCAGAGTCTCGACAGCCCCGGCTACGACCTACGTCCATACAACCACAGACATCGACAGCTTTACTTTTGTCACCACAAAGTACAAGCCAACCACAATCACGGTCCAAGCTTCTTGCGGACCAAAGCCGACACACCATTCCCACAGTTCCACAGAGACAATCGTGCGTATATCCCCTTGGTCGTAGCTCTAGGCAAGAAATGCTGACGTCCTCACAGACTTACTATCCTCCTCCAAAGACCTACACGACTACATGCACTGTAACAGTAAACCAGCCAAACCCCCCCAAGACTGTGACCGAAAGTGCAACATTAACAATCACCACGTCCGGGCCTCCTCACATTCCAAAGGCTTCAACTGTTACCAGTAGCCACGTAATCACTTACACGGTCCCTGCGACCTCGGCGAGAACTGTCACCAGGACCTTCACGGAAGCAGCAGCAACGTGTTCGACAACAGCTTGGCCCACGCATACGCCGGGAGGATATGGCCCAGGTTACGATACTACCTCGTGGGTATATCCTACTCAGAGCGCGTATTCGGAAGGTGAGAGCGTTCCGGCAAAGCATGGACCTCATGGAAATGGTTGGGATGAGAAGAAGGGTGGCATTGATGCAAAGAAGAACGATGCTTGAAGCAGGATAATGACTAGTGATCCCGATGACGATTGATGAAGCCTATGAAGATCGGCACGAACAGGAAACAGGATCTGGACTCTGACATATACACAACATGGCTAATTTCTCTTCTGATGCCCCACATTGATATTTAATGCAGCGTGATAGATATGTCGTTCAACATCCGAAACGAGTCAGAATATCTTCGCAATTGGAACGGAAAATTCAATCTCTCACTACTTTCTTTACCCCCTCAGAACATGTGTAAGAGTACAAAAGTGCGAATCCGCTCTGATGTCAGATGTGGAATGGTGTATGTGGCTTTATTTCCAACTAAAGTTAACCAATATATTCTAAAAACTAAAGCCGATCCTCCAAGTAAGGCTGCAGCGGGTACCCAAGACTCTCCTTCTGGATTTGCAACGCAATAAATTGTGAATAAAATCTCGAAGAGCGAACTTCACCTCCACCATAGTACAGATGAGGATTTGCAGAGACACATAAATGTGAGCGAATGAACATTATACGACTGATGAAAAAAAAGGACGAGGGACATCAACTTACGACCAGCAAATTTCCCATAACCTCTCGTTTCCCCTTCCGAATCCGGACCAGAAAAATCGTCCATTTGACCAGCGACCTCCGACCCAACAATCTCCGCAGCATCCTTCCTAAAATCATGATCGAAACCCGTAGCGAGCACGATCAAATCCGCTTTAAGTTCCGTCCCATCTTCAAATCGCAATCCGTCTTTCGTCAAACCTCGTATCGCGCCCTGTCTGACTTGAATCTCCCCATCAACGATTCGCTTGCAGGATCCAACATCAATATAATGTCCTCCAAACCTCACAGAAAGATTCGTAAGCAAATCACCAAACCGCTCGACTTTGAAGCCCGCGTTTTCGAGATCATCAAAACGTTTAGCATTTTGTTTGACGAGGAAGTGGATGTTTCGATTGACGAGTTCTCGCGCGATTTTGTTTGGCATTGTGGCTTCTTGTCGATCTGCTATGTGGGCGGGTTTGTCGAGATTGTAGTTCCTGCCATGGCTCATGGCGAGCCATTCGCCTGGGAGGATGAAAGTTGGATTGCGTTGGATCATGGTGACGTGCATCTTCAAGTTGGCCATATCTTCGGCAACGTCGTGGGCGGTGTTGGCTGTGCCGATGACGATGCCGCGTTTGCCTTCGAAGCCTGTCGGGTTGTAATAGTTGACGGAATGGATGATGGTGCCCTTGAAACCGCTGGCTTTGATCGCCTCTTGAGATGCCCAACCTGGAGAGACGGGAGTCTTTGCACCTGGACCGATGCAGAGAACGAGGTTTCTGGCTTTCCATATTTGTTTTCCGTCTGTGAGAGACCAGATTTCGCTCGTAGGATCCCACTTCGCGTTCTGAATGTGAGTCCCAGGTCGTATATTCAAGCCGTGCTTGATCGACCAGTCTTTATAAGCCGCCCCGATACGCTTTGCAGGAAGTAAGTTGGGATCGGCCTTAGTAAAAGTGCGTCCAAAGGGCAGATTGCCATATTCTCTGATCGTATGCCACTTGGCAGAATCGTATCTGTGCCCCCATGAGTCTCCAATCTGTGGCCGATTGTCGAAAAGGATGTTTGAAATGTTCAATGCAGTCAGTCGTCCTGCTACGCCAAGCCCGCCATGTCCGCCTCCTACGATGGCCGCCTCGTAGACAGAATGGTCACCATTGCTTTTGGGGACTCGGTCCGGTGTACTGATATTGTCAGGATGACCATGTCCTTCATAGTTCTCAAGCCAAGTTCGCAGCAACCAGATTTTCCATGCACCATCTGCAGCTCGCATGACTGAAACGATGCCAGCGCCGTTGCCGATGAGACCCTCATCTTGCGTCGTGAACGATATATCATATTCTAGCCAACTAGAAGGCGGATCAGGGATTTGGACTTTTCTTGCCTCAGATCCTGACACCAGTTGGAAGTCTGAGCGTTTTCTGCTAGCACCAAGCTTCGACAGTGTGCGGACCACGGTATCGGCCGAGTGAAAAGTGCGAAAAGTATCAGTAAAGGACAGGATATCTCGCCAAATAGCGAATGTCGCCAGATCATGCTTGTTCAAGTTATTCAACCTTGTAATAATGCTCTGGCCGATGTCAGCATAGTCAGCATCATCAGGCACTGTAGCTTCAGGAAGCTGTCCGGGAATATCATCGAACTTTGTCAAGGTGCTGCGCATGGTTCCGGGTTCAAAGATGACTGTGTCGTCGACGTGCAACTATTCCATCGGCTGTACTTTGTTTATATATGAAAGCTTCAAGCAAGACATTCCCATCGTTGCGATTGAGCTCCGTGCGGACGTAGAAGCTGCCGTGGTGGTTTGAGTTTCGGCACGGACTCTGTGGTTTCCATTCGGGTGGCATTGTCTGCTGGCGCCGACTCGTCCATTTTAAAGGAAAGTATCCCTCCATCGTCTAGAAAAGGTGCCGTGCAAAGCTGCCGTTGTCCTTAGTCTGAGGCCGAGTAGACCCACCCACGCAACCCCGCCTGGGTTTATAAGCGCCTCACATGTTTGCAGACACAAACCCTTCTTATGTAAGCTAACGTGCATAGGGCAAGCGCCAAGTATCGGGTTACGACCAGACAGAAGAGGGCTCATCTGCTCTTTCAGTCTGTGGGAGGCATGAAATGAAGGGGAACATCGCGGCGCGGAGGCGAAGTGGAGGACGTACGGAGAAGTGGGGGCAATTCTGCCCCACCACAGCCACACAGCCATTGGACAGTACTATTTCTTGAAGGCAACGAACGAGCTCGAGTCGAAGGGGAGGGCGAGAGACTACCTCCCAGGTCAGACTCAGGTAGCTGCCGCGCTCGGAGGATTCTTGTCTTGTCGTGGAATTCTAGTACCTGCTTTCCGCGGAGAGAACCAAGCCTGAGGCACCAAACTACCGCCGAGGCAAGAACACTTGCAACCGGAAAGAGCGAAGGCACGCATCTGACTTGGAGATAGGCGAGAGAGGCGCAGTGTCCCTCGAGAGGTATATTTTCTCAGAATCGAAGCAGGATTAATCCAAGGCACTCCCTATAGCTGGAATCAACTACTCTCCTTGGCCAGGTCGAGGAATCTCGTGACATGTAGTTCCAGAAAGCCAACCAATTCAATAACGTGCACAATCAGCCTAGACTCCTCACATCCGATCACTAATAAATCGCCCATCCTCTAACAACCAAGAAAAGTCATCAAGACATGAAGTTCCAGTCCCCAGGTCCCCAGAATTCCGGATCTTCCTCCACATTCTTGGCAAAAACCTTCCTGCTGCCGTCTCAGGCAGAAACTCACACGGGAAAGGAAAGCGCCACGGTTGGGCATCAATACATACACAGAACGGTCAACGGCACACCAAACGGCGCGACAGAACTGAGTTCGTACCTCACATGTCTATCAATTGCGAGAACCAGTCTTGGTGGCGTTTGTACATCGCGCAACAAGTGACATGTACGCAGATTGCAGCCAGATGGCTTAGGGCTTTTCGGCCGAGCGAAGCGAAGCGGAGAAGGAGAAGGAAGAGTAAAGCATAAAAATGGTTCTTGTACTGTGTGCAGGTTGGAGGCGTCAAGTACAACAGCAGTGAAGATCATCCAGTCGACTCGACAAATGGTCGCGGCGCGATTGGTTGTTGCGTATCTTTCTATGTCTGACATGTTTTGCTGACACGGGTACGAGATCTCACTCACTCGCTCGCTAGAATAAGTTTTGGTGGTTGGGCATGAACAGACGAACAGGCCGTCTTGGATGGGCAGGGCATACGCAAGCTCTTCTCTAATAACAGATTTGATCACGCCAAGGCCGCCAGGCGCGGAGCCATCGTGTGAAAAGTAGCGTTTGGCGGGCGATGAGATGTGATGAGATAGGGTTGCGATGGGCCAGATCTAACTCCGATTCTAGTGGCGGGTAGCAGATTTGACGAGGCGATTGCGACACGTGTAGGCAAAAGTTATTGTAACGATCTTGTGAGCTACAGTAATAATAGTGCATGTGCTATGATGACTGCAAGCTGCAGCGTAGTTTTGGACGTGCAGCTCAAGACTGCAGTAGAGCAGCAGGGGTGAAATGTGTGCTGACGACAAAGGCCCCAGTGAGAGAACGTCGGAGCGAATTCCTTTTTGAGCTTAGAATACAAACGAGCGCTCGTGCAAGACGTGCCAGAAATCCAACGCCAAACTGGTGATCCAGATGATGGGGAGAAGAGTCAGACATTATAGAGATCGCCATAGATCGTGAGTATTCGTGCACATGAAATCCTATCGCCGCCATCCCTCCGTGAGCGTTGCCAAACGAGGCCTCGTCAACGTGCATATCGCTTAACGGGAGTCGAGATTCCTTCGCTAGAAACCGCAACTATCCATCCTTGGAAACTCTTGATTGCTTCGCCCCAAGTAAACCGCCCGGGGATCCCGTGCTTCATCTATGAATTGACAAGAACGCGTGCAAGTAGGTCCACCGCGGCAGGAAGGTTGATACGTGAATTTTCGCTTCGACTAGACCATTCCTTAGCTTGGGGAAACAGGATTCCAGAGCATGGAAGGCGCGCAGAGTCGTCCACGAAAGCTGGCCAATTGGTGTGGGAGTGGTGCCATATGACGGATGTAGGCATTGCGGGTTCGCCTGATAATGTGCGCTCTGGGGCCAATCTCGCAAATGGCAAAGTCATCTTCTTAAGCGCTGCACGACCTCATGAGGATGAGGATTCATTCCATTGGCACAATTCCATTGCGTGTCCAGAGACAAATCGGCTTGTGCACGCTCAGAGTCCAAAGGAATATTTGGTGGTCATATCATCCGCCTCCACAGGATACGACCTCTCAAGTGATTGATCCGGTAACAGAAGCTGACGACGGAGTCGAAACGGTTGAGTTCGCGCGCGGCGGAGGTGGAGGCCTCCACCAACATCCATCCCGAAAAGTCACATAGCCTCGCAAATAATCTCTGACTGCAGTCTCCCGCTCAAATGCCACCCAGTACCACTCCTCGGCGATGAGTCTCTGCTCGGTCAAGGTAAAGCCTTTGTGCTGGAGGGCCGGGTAGAATTGGTTTTCTCTCGTAGGATAAATGTAGCCTCCCAGGTAGCTGATGATGCACGGGAAGCATAAACACAATGTCTTGTCCATGTTGCGGGTAGGCCTGGAGGTGTCTTGGGTCCGGGCCTCCAGAAGAAGATCAAAAGGGAGGTGAGCCGGGGTTGTACTTTAAGTATCCTTCATGGTGTCCGGCAGTCCACCGTCGACATGAGAGAAGAGCTGGATGGTGAGCGAGACAGAGAGGTTCGTGGTGCAGCTCGCGTGATGGCAGGGCCATGCGACATTATATTGGCTGAGCAGCACCTTGCGCTCCCGGGCTGCAGGTGCTGGGATCCTTCGCAAAAAGAGGGCGCAGAGGCAGGATGTCGAAGTCGCGGTCGACGGACCAACCAGCGTGTGGGCAGTTGGCAAGCCATGAACCCTATGCGCGTTAGTGTCGAAAGTTGACGCACGAGATGTGCAAGCAGGCTCTCAAAGCAGATTAGCTTCGCACGCGCGGTCTTGACTGTCCAGACATGGCGAACTCTATGCTCGAGCGTTCGCTCCTTTTCCCGTCCCAATGATGCGCGAGCGGGCCTGCGAGGGCCACTTCGCTCGTAGGCCCGCGTCGCCTACACGCGAGGCGCCAGGAAGGCTGCCCAGCGGGAGTCGACGTTCGCAGGCAAACGTGCAACCCACGCGCTGGGGGACGTCGGGAGAGCGTGCACGCCGGGGCACTGCTGAACACTGCACACCAGCTCTGCGCTGCTCTGGTCTGGTCCGCGCTCGGCCTCGCTGCAGACGATCTCAGATGCGCGCATCGGCCGTCCGCGCCGCTGCACACCGGACGGGACGATGCTGCCTGCACGTAACGCAGCGGCCAATTGCGAACACCGCCATCCTTCGCGTCTTCGTCGCGCCGGCAAGCGCGCGCTGGGTGCATCCCGTGTTGCTGCATGTCATGCACATGCACCGAGACGACAGCACAGGCACGGGACAGGACAGGACAGGCACGCCGTGTCCACCGGGGCCCGAGCCAGCCAGAAGAGACAATGTTGCAAGCTTGTGCTGTACGGCGACGAATTTGGCCGTGAGATGATGTGCCCGCCTGCTCGCTTCCGCCCCTGCTGTCTCATCACTCAAAAGAGCAGAAGACTCTGACCAATGTGCGCGCGCGGAACGAGTGGGCCGAGGGGCCGCACCCCTGCGAGGCAGAAGTGTGATGGGCCGTTCTGAAGCATCTGACCGTGGGACGGCGTTGCCGCGATGCTTCGCAACAACCACCACGGCCACCACTGCCCACCAGATCCTGTAGGCTGTCTCCCACCGCATCGTTAGGGTGCTGGAGGGCCTTGTCACATGCTGCACACTGCTCACGTACCGCGGTCAAGAGACACGAGGCAAGGCAAGACAAGGCTGACAAGCCCCTACAATCGCTCCGACTATTGGCAGCGCTCCATCGGTGAAGGATGGAATACCACAGAGCCACGGGGAAACACACACAACCCAGTCAAGCATCGCAGACGTGCGTAATATATTAAGTATGCATTCATCATGCTCGCATATTCATCCATCGCCATTGGACGACTCGCCACCCCTCCAATACAAGGACGGGTAGCCACATCGGGCTGCAATGTGCCAATGTCACACATCGAGCGTGGCGTCCGGGGGCGCCGACTACGCCGCAAACGCCTCTGTATCCTCGCCATGTATATGCCTCCTCTAGCCTGGACCAATGCATTTTCCGTTGTGGGATATATCAGAGCGAAGAGCCGGCACTTCGCCAAAGCGGCATGACCAAAAGTCGAAGAAGAAGGACGCAAGTCCATGTACCTTACATGATGATCGCGGGAGCTGCACATGTATGTTAGCGGTCGCTCGGCAAAGGGGTGACGTGATGTCCATTGGTACGTACTCTCGACGTTCGCCTTGATGCTCTTGTGTGGAAGCACCGAAGCGCCATTGCAGTAGATCTCGTCGCCAATCGACACATCGTCGCCAAGCACCGAGACGTTCTCCATGCGTGCCCATCTGCCGATGGTGCTGTTCCAGCCCACGATAGTGCTCTTGATCCACGCATGCTCCTTGACCTTGCTACCAGCCAGCAGCACTGAGCGTTGTATCCGCACACCGTCACCAATTACCACATTGGGTCCAATGACCACGTTTGGTCCGATTTTGCAGTTGTTGCCAATCTTGGCGGAGGGGTCGATCATGACATTTCCGCTGTGGACGAAGGGCTCCGATGGTGACGTGAGGAGCTTGCTGCCCTTCTTGGTAAGGGAAGACAGATAGAGGCAAGTACCAGAGAGGAAGTCCTTTGGCTGACCCACGTCCATCCAGAAGCCTTCCAGGTCGAATGAGTGCAATTGCCCCTCCTTGACCATTTCTGGGAACGTCTCCTGCTCGATAGATGTGGGTCGCAGTTCAATGCGCTTCAACACCGAAGGGTTGAGGATGTAGAGGCCGGCATTGATTCGGTTGCCAACGAACTCGACTGGCTTCTCGACGAAGCGATCAATGCGTGTAGGGTGGTCGGGCTTGTGGACAACCACACCGTATTTCGATGGCTCCTCCACCTTGGTCACAATAATGGTACCCTCCCCACCATGTGCCTTGTGTGCGTCGGCAAGCTCTTGGAATGGATACTCGCAGATGACATCGGAGTTGAGAACGAAGAATGGTTCATCGCCCTTTCCCAGAATGCGCTCCGCAAGCTTGAGCGGACCCGCCGTGCCCAAAGGCTCGGTCTCCACTGAGTATTCAATCTTGACACCGTATTGTTCCTCGTACTTCTTCAGCGCTGCAGTCATCATCTCGGGTCGGTAGTTTACTGCGAGCACAATATCGGTGACGCCGGCCGCTGCGAGTGCCTCGATCTGGTGGAGAATCATAGGACGGTTGCCGAACTCGACAAGGGGCTTCGGGAGGGTGAGGGTCAATGGTCGCAGACGCGTACCAAAGCCTCCGACGAGGATCAATGCTGCCACTCTGTTAGAGAGTATTCCTCGAGTCGTCTCCGTCGCACTGCACGTACCTTTGAGACCCATGTCGTCTGTGGTGGTCGATGATTCGGCTCTGGGGTTAGTCGCAGGAACCAGCTGCTCTGCGGGGATCTATGCGCCTTTCGGTGTGACGTGTCGGTTCGAGCGAAGGATAGCGACCTTGCGATGGAGTACAAGATCCAATGGCGACGTCTGGGCAGTAGTACTGGCGGTGTTTGTGACGAGGGAGTCGGTGAAATAACTTTCTCTTGAACACGTAAGTTCCTCCCCAGGTATTCGAGCTCCAGGGTCTCGCCTTCTGTGCTAGTGCCGATGGGCCAATGAAGTGGGGTCTTGGCGGGCGTGCTTGCTAAATAAAGGGGAAGGTTGCATCGTTCCAGCAACATCACAAGACCGATGAGAGATTGGGTGACCCATGCCGACGCCCTCAGCCCATGTGGCGACACGTTCACCGTGCTGTGGTGAATTGGTAGCTTCTGACACAACAGCAGTGATGGTGAATCAACATGACTTCGTCGCCAATGGCCTTTGGCGGGGACTCGAGTTGCTGAATCGCCCAGAACCCGGATCCCACGTGTCGAGGCCGGATCTTATCTGCGGAAACCGGGCAAGGTGGCAGCAACCTTTCACAGGCCACGGACAACGTGCATGACCGTGCAAAGATTTTCGAGGCCGAGACTGAAGATAAACTTTGCAGCAGATGCGCCTCGCGCAACGCGCAACCGTGGTGTGCCCATCAGGAAATAGAAACAAACGGAGAGAAACATAGTTCACCCCTGGCTTTTCGTCTGATCCGCATGCCAATCTAGGTCAACATGGTTCAGAAACACGCTCATGAACATTTAGAAGACATAGCTCGACGGCACACTGTCTGCACTCCAATCGGTTTCTAGCTGCTGCTCAAGGAGGGCATGCAGGCCGTAGTCGATACTCTTTTAACTCAAGACAGTTCCAAATTCTCTGAGATCTTTGAGAATACGTGCATGTGAATCCTCTGCTACGTTCTCCATACGGTGGCTCCAGATATTCCGTGAACATCAAGGGAAGATGGAGCTAAGCATGTTTCTCTGCAGAGAGTGGTACGTTGTGGGCTGTTTGAGATCGAAACGCAGACAACGGATGGACATCTACTGCTCAAGCATATCAGGTGTCCTTCGCTCAAATCCATGGGGCTCAACACAATTGCCAGGAACCACATCTTCTTCTTTCTCTTCTCATGGGATCAGATGCGGCTAACAATGGGGCTATCACCATCTGTCTCTTGTGCGACTGTCTCATGCCAAGTGCGAAGTGTTGTTCTCTTCCCCGCTTCGTGAGGACTTCTCAACTCCTCGTTCTAGCGAACGGGTATAATGGCATCGCAACAGCTGTCTGAGTTCTTCTTGTCGTTATTTGTTGATCGAGAAATGTGCAATGCTCAAGTCGTTGGCAGATGGAAGAGTTAGAGTTGCAGGCAAACGCGCTAACGACGTGACAAAAGCTTGGCGACTTCACGCGGCAAGCACGCGGCGCCGAACCGAGCAACACCAACATCCCGGCACAAATAAATGTAGCTCCTCACCACCTGCAGGGAACAGGTACAGGAGTCTACAGAAAGCCAAAGACGAAGCGCGCAACTTCTCAGTGCCTATCGAGTCTGTGCAGAACACAACTTCCTACAAAAGACTTGCCTTCACATCAACAACCACATCTCACGCACAGTCACAACCCGTGATCAGCTCAGGATCAAGAATCTCCCCAATAGACGATTAGTGCGGTTTCGAAGTCAGACAGTCTCGGACCGAGTTCGCGCAACGCGCTGCGCGTAATCCTGGCAACATTTATCCACGATTCTGCAATGACCACGCGACTGAGCGTCACCGCGAGCCACATATGGATATCGCGAACTCAAATCTGGTCCAGTGGATCGCCAGCATACATGCCGCTGGCGACGATCCCCTCGAAGGCTTCGTTGATGCGCCGGAAGCATCGGGCATCACTCTCACGCAGCAGGAAATCAACCGCAACCTGATCGAAAAGGCCATCTCCACTTTGCGCGGGATTGAGTCGGAAGCAAGTTTTCAAGAGAAGGACTTGCGAGAGCCTTTCGTGCGGAGCTCTCTCAGAGCACCACATCATCGCCTTCGAGATGGTGCGTTGCCTTGGCAGGTTGTTAACCACCGTTTCGCGGCCGAGAGGAGTGCTTCTGCGTCTGTGGAACCAGATGTGATCCACACTACTGCGATAGACAGAGGCAGAAAGCGCCCTCATCCAGGTGACGATGTTGCGGCCATGAAGAAGCGCAAGCGGCGGCGAAGGATGTTGAGCGAGGAACCGGATGACGATGAACGGCCGAATCCACGATCCGCAACTTCCAAAGGCAGACAGAGAGTTTTGGCTGGTATCTGGCCTCGCGATGGGTTCCACGGTATCCTTCGGAGAGGCGACCTCGTACGAAGATGAAGGCGCTTTGCGAGAAGTCTTGACGATTCGCATTGCTCGCCGGAGCTTTGGCACAGAAGCGATATGGTTCTGATCAGCGCACTTTCGGAAGTCCATCATCTTGCTCTGCTGTGAGCTGCATGAATGAATCCTGTGCTGTAGCCACCAGAAGCGGCATGGCAAACCATAGAGGCCACATGAAGTAAGAAGAAGGCCGCAATGACCACTACTACGGCAATCTGCTGACACCGCCTGAGGTCGCAGACTACATGTGCACAGCGACATAACACGCTCGGAAACGTCAGCTCTTGGGAATCATCTCGCGCGTGCCGGTCTTGACGCGGCTTCATCACCGGCAGATGCGCTTGGTCGCGTTTATGGACGGCCTTTATCTGCTTCGGCGTACACGTCGGCTGAAGCTGTTAGCAAGCAAAGCCGTGGCGCCGTCTGCTTGTCATTTGTAGGGCGAGAAGCAGGCACAACAGGGTTGTGGCGCAAGAACCGGAAGCGGAATTGTTCCACGTTTCCGACCGAAATCTCAATGTCGACACATTCAAAGCCCACAACTTCACAGTTCTCGGCGCTGACAACAAACACTTCTGATCACAACGACGTGCTGGTACTTGCAACTGTAAATCAACATGACGAACGCATCCGGGACGAATGCCGCTGCCGCCGCGAATGGCCAAAGCAAACTCGATAACCGCACAGTTCCGCCATTGGGCATGACGGGCAAGCAGTTTCTGGAAGCGGCAACATCTTCACTCAACGAGATTGAGCAGTACTACTCCAATATCGCGGAGCGACCTGTACTGCCTTCGATTCAGCCAGGTTATCTTCCCAAGTTGCTGCCAGATACAGCTCCCGAAGTCGGCGAGCAGTGGACCGATATCCAACAAGACATCGAACGAACGATCATGCCAGGCATCACTCACTGGCAGCATCCCAAATTCATGGCCTATTTCTCAGCTAGCTCGACATATCCGGGAATGCTGGGCGAGATATGGAGTGCTGCTCTGACAGCACCCGCTTTCAACTGGATCTGCTCACCTGCAATCACAGAATTGGAAACTGTGGTGTTAGACTGGATGGCCAAAATCATTGCTCTTCCACAAGAGTTCCTTTCAAAAGGTCAAGGTGGTGGTGTGATTCAAGGCTCTGCTTCGGAAGCGATCGTCACTGTCATGGTGGCTGCAAGGGAGCGATGGGTTCGAAGACAAATCGAAAAGGAAGGTCTCACAGATGCAGAAGAGATCGAGGATCGTTCATGCGAGCTGCGAAGCAGACTCGTTGCGCTGGCCTCTGACCAAGCTCACTCTTCCTCTCAGAAAGCAGCGACTATCGCCGGGACGCGTTTCCGAAGCATCAGAACACGACACGGAGAGGCTTATGCACTCAAAGGTCAAGATTTGCGCAAGAAGATTGAAGAGCTCCAAGCGAAGGGTCTTCATCCATACTACCTGACTGTGTCAATTGGTGCAACAGGTGTTTGCGCTGTGGATGACTTCGAATCGATTGCTGAAGTGGCTCGCGACTATCCTGATATCTGGATTCACTGCGATGCTGCCTACGCAGGAGCAGCTCTGGTGCTGCCAGAGTACCAACACCTGTCCAAACAGATGTCTCTGGTCGATTCCTTCAATTTCAACATGCACAAATGGCTTCTCACAAACTTCGACGCATCATGTCTTTACGTTCAGAAACGCAGAGATCTCACCGACGCCCTCAGCATCACACCCTCGTACTTGAAGAACGAGTACACCGAAAGTGGCCTCGTGACCGATTATCGTGACTGGCAGATTCCTCTGGGTCGACGCTTCCGCTCTCTCAAGATCTGGTTCGTGCTCCGAACATGGGGCGTCAAAGGTCTACAAGAACATATCAGGCATCATATCAACCTCGGAAATCTCTTCGCGAATCTTGTGCGTTCGAGGCCCGACCTCTTCAGCATTCTGGCTCCTCCGGCTTTCGCCTTGACTGTGATCACCATAAATCCTCAAATGTGGCAAAACCTCAAACTTTCGCAGTCAGCTAATGGAGCGGATCCGCGACCAGAGCAGGATCAAGTGGACACAAAGATTGCAGCAGGTTGGAAAGCGGACGAGGACGACCCGACGTTGAGAGCTGCAAATGATGTGACGAAGGAAGTGTTCGAGTTGATCGATGCGAGAAAAGAATGGTTCCTGACTTCGACGATGGTCGGTGGAGTCTATGCGATCCGAATTGTGTCGGCGAATCCTTTGGCAGAGGAGAAATATGTCAGACAGGTGTTTGAGGAATTGGTACGAACCACGGAGGAAGTTATGTCGAAGCATTTGGAAGGTGGAGCTTGAGTGGCAGACTGCATAGCAACAAGCTTGCGAACAGGCCGAGGCCCAGGGCTGGAAGTGTTATAGGACATCTCTGGGAACGGGAACCTGGTCTGTTTGCGATGCCAGGAACTTCCGTCACAAGCGCGGCGTGCACACAAAGTGAGTCTCGTCGAGCCGAACACCGCGTGCGTCTCTCACGCGTACTTGGGCGTGTCCCCCGAGCCATTGCAGCAACTGGGGGCCAAAAGCTCCTCTCAGCACATTATTCAGCGGTGTTGCCATGAGCTACTCCGGCGGACGCCGCGATTACAGCACTTCGAGCACGACAACTTGTACGAAACTTACGACGATGACGAGAACTTTCCTCTCTCGCTGCAAGAAGAGACCCGTGGGCTGTAAGCGAGCACAAGAGAAGTCGGCAGGTCGACTTCGTACGACATCAAAGAGTTTCCTTCTGTAGATATGTATATGTGTATCCAGCACATTTTTGGCTGTCCTGTTGTACTCCAAACGTGTATAAGTTGTCCTGTTCGTATCCTGAACATGTCAGACCTTATTCACGGTCTCGACTTGCTGCAACCCATTGTCCTTTTCGCCCAAATGTGATACATGTGCTGAAGTTCTCTCCTCCGCCTCAATCGCCTTAGCATACTCCTTCTGCTCCTCTTCCGTAGCGCCAAAATAGTGCACCGCAACACTATCTCCAAATTCAGCATTGATATCTTCCAGCGATCGGTTCTTCGTTTCTGTACCAAACGTCAAATTAGCGTGGCAACTTTCACAAACACGTCACTGCGTTGAATAGAAATCGAGTAAACTCACCCGGAAAGAAGAAATATATGACTCCAACATAAACCGCCGTCGGACACAACAACACCAAAAAGAACCTCCAACCAATCTTCTCCAAAGCAATCGGCCCCGCCACAACAATAATAATCTGCGCCGCGAACTGATTCGCCATCCCCCAAGCCGTTCCCTGACTCCTCACATCCGTCGGGAAAATCTCCGCCATATACAAATACTGCGTCGCATCAAAACAACTACTCCAAAATATGATAAACAAGAAAATAAAGAAAATCGCGGCACGTTGGCCAGCGACGTTGGAAGTACCGGTATAGAGGGCTTGGAGAATCGTTTCGAGGAGGAGAGAAATCGTGAGGCCGATGGCGCCTACGAGCATGAACTTTCGGCGGCCCCAGCGGTCGACGTAGAGGGCTGTTAGGATGTTTCCGGGGAAGGAGGCTGTTACCCAGAGGGCGAGGAGGAGGAGAGGCATGTAGCCCGAGAGGCCGAGGTCGGTGAAGATTATTACGGCGTAGTTGGCTATGATGAGGACGCCTGGGAATGGTGTTAGATGGAGGTCCGTGGCTGAGGAATGGAGAAAAGGTACCTGTGAACATGTTGAACCACATCATTGCTGCACAGATCAAGGCTCTCTTCCGGTTGGATGCTGTCTTGAATAGCTCAAATTGACTGATGTTTGCTTTCAAGGCACGATCCTGCTCCAGTTGCTTTCTCATTTGATAGAATTCTTTCGCGGCTTGTTCTTGGTGAGTATCACCAGCTCGGGTATGCAGTCGTTTCAGCACTGCTTCAGCTTCTTCAAATCGTCCCTTTTGCATGAGCCATCGGGGACTGTAGGGTAGCCACAATGAGCCCGCGAGCAATAGTAGTGCAGGAACTGCCTGAAACGCGAGTGGGAAACGCCACGGAAAGGTACTTTCAGAACCTGATGCAGAGATGAAGTATACTCCGAAGCCGATCCAGGAGGACAGACTGTAGCCCATGGCGAACATAATGCCGTGCATCGAGACCATGAAGCCTCTCGTCTCGGGCGTCGACACTTCGGCTTGGTACATCGGTATACAGGTGACGAGGATTCCAATTCCAAAGCCTGCGAACAGACGAGCAAAGATGAACATGCCAACATTGACGGAGCCTGCACATAGTGCAGCTCCAATGCTCAGAATAGCGGCCCCGAGCTGGATTGTATGTTTACGAGATAGTGCGTCCGCTGACCTGTTAGGCAAGACCTTCAGGTAAGCTCCTTGTGTATATCGTGCTTGAAAACTGACCAGCTGTTGAAAATAGCACCCAGACATGCTCCTGCACTGCTGACGCCATTGAAGGCACCAAACAAATTCGCAGTTCGGCCGTATCCTGGTTCGCCTTGCTGTGCAAGGTTCAAAGATCTGAAAAATGACGGCTGACCGATCGTACTCCCTAGAATCGCAAGTCCGTATGAGCAAGCTGTAGAACCAAGTGCGACATAGACCACCACAGCCAGATTGAATGCATTGGGGATGTATCGACCCATGGTAGCTGCGTGCTAACAGTTGTCACTCTAAAGCTCATCAATAAGCTAAAGCAGATCGCTTCACAGTGTGGGGATATCGCTGTATTTGAGCTTGAATTTAAATACCCAAGGTCCACGATGTCGACCTATTTCTCCTCTTTCTGTGCAACCACTTATCCTCGGTATCAGTCTACCAGTTGGTTCTGCCCCTCTAGTTTAGCAACATGAGTGCAGCGAAGCCGGCCAGAGGTATCTCCGCACGTCTCATGATCTCAAACTTTCGTGATGGCTAAAATGTCAGATACCATGCCACTAGGCAGGCATAGCTCAGACCCTGCTTGCAGCTGTGCTATTCGGCCACTCCAGCGGACCAGAGTGCGAGCTTGAGCGCCACAGTCTTGGCTTGCACTCTTGTGACTCGCGCAGAACCTGTAGCCATCTGGAAATGGAAACTGAGATCAATATGACTCTGCCATGTGGTTTTGGCTGAGACTTGCGGGAGAAATTGAAAAGACATTGACGCATTGTTCATGGTCTCCGCGTCTCGTCTTAGCGGTCGTACGCGTGGACTAGCTTTTGTGCGCATCGACATATCGTTTCTGAAAGAGAGAAATTCTTTTTCGGTCAAAGCATTCTCGTCAAGCAGCCCTAATTGCTCGAGGTCTCACGGCTATGCCGTGAGCAGAGCATTCAAATCCGTGGTACCCAGCTGAAACAAAGCCGTCAGCCTATCCTCACTTGACTCTCCGCGCTGCACCTTTCTTGTTTGCAAGTCGACCTTCACCAAACTTATTCCCAGCCACTTGATAGGAGTTCCGTCAGGTGCAGTCCTGCATAGCCTTTAGAGATTGAATTGACTAAACTTAAGAAGAGTGAAGACTGGTAGAGCAACGGAATAGAGAACTTACACCCCTTGTACGCCATGGTTAGCCTTTGCAGAGCCCTCGTACCGTATGGCAATCTGGTCACAGCTGGCAAAGGCATATACAACTCGAAGCTGGAACTCCCTGTAGGCGTCGTTGATGTTTCCTCCATCATCTCCCGGGCCGAGATACTTGTAAGCTTCCACGATCTGAGACCTACTGGTGAAGATTGGTTGGCTGCCAGCTGTATGACAATCGAGGTCACTGCGTCGGCCGCTGCAGGTGATGGCGTCTCCGTCGATATCGACGTAGTCTTCTGTTAGCAGAGACAAGGGTATGTCTGTGCCGGTTGGCGATTGACCAGAGGAGTTTGTGTTAAAAAGTTGCACATATTGTGAAGCAATATGCTGTGCTTCATCGTCTGTAAGGCATGCGCCCGTCTCGTGCGCGGAGAATCGATGTGCGGCGATGGTTTGAAAGAGGAGTGAGAGAACTGTTCCTGCCAGGACTGCGGACAATGGGTTTGAGAAGATTAGACCGAGCATTTCGTAGGGTTCGAATTCACTTCGTCGGTTCAGATAGATGTTTGTGGCACAGTCTTAAAAATAAACTAGGCGTATGAGCTGTGGCAGGTGGTGTCTTCGTACAGTGAGACACTTTCAGGCGTTCGCTGCGTTCAAGAAACTGCATCGTGGCAGTCTGTCGCATCCATACTTGTAATAAATGTGCCGCTGCTGTCCAGTCATTCTTTCCTGACTAACGAACTGGTATCTTATATCCAAGGTTTCTTCACATTAAAGTTACACGCAGCTTTGGGAAGGTCGTTGCAGGCCACCTGCGGACAGCAAAACGGAAAGTCGGAAAATCACACTCTTTGTGATATTTCGTCGCGGCCTTGATCCCATATCTTTCTCGCTTCTCGAGACAGAGTGCTGAGCGGTACAGTACAAGGCGGAGAGAGGTACTGTGATCGAGCAAGCAATCGGATTTCCCGGGCGGAGGTACACTGTCTTGGGCCTAATATTTGTTGTGCATTCCAGCGGTAGTTGGCATGAACCCAAAGCCGAATGGTCTTGAAGACTGTGCTGCAGGTAAGCTCATTCGGCCATGCTCACCGACCGTGTCTGATGAGGGCATTGCAAGGAGCGTTGGTCAAGGATGTCCTTCGTCGTCCGTGCAGAAGCGCAAAGCCTGGGAGAGCTTGGTTTACCAAATACGAAATCGTGGCTCTGAGTCACGTAGGGCTCGGTGATGTATGTAGGGCTTAATGATGTAGGGGTTGGTGTTGCGGGCATTCGCGAGGAAAAGTTGTTGCGAGTCTTGCGAGACGCATTGTGTTGCTGCACGTGTCAACGCCGCGTGGTCATTCTTCGGCCACGCGTCATGAGCTCGGAACCTCAGAAACTGAGACGGAGCTTTATTCACGTGCGCGTGAGAGGGTCGATCACTTCTGAAGAGGTCCTTGAGTGAAGAGACGAAAGAGAAGTGAAACTAAGGAAGGTGGTCGCGTCTTGGCCGGGGTGGTGATCCCGGTCGATGTTTGGAGCTCAGAGGCAAGCTGTCCCAACTCACCAACAATTCTTCCGGCATTAACCCAAGCCGCTGCCCACAGGCATCTTCAGGAGATACTACTCTCTGACGTCGCTTGTTGATGATGGAGAGTCCTAATTTGTACACCAAAGCGCCAATATAAACCGATTGCGCCCGTTCGATCACAGCGACAATGGATTCCGCCGATTCAATACCAGAGGAAGTGTGGGACGGGATGGAAGTGATTGCAGAGCAGTCGCAGGTGGTGTGGTGGATTGCCATTGGCGCCACGATGTTATCGGGATTCGTTCTATGGGTATTACAGCACCTTGACATGTATACTCGAAGTCAGACTGACACATGGCTAGCTGTACTCAATTGTTTGGCTCTTTGCTCCCTCTCCTCGACCGCCAACCAAAGCCGAAAAGCAATACATAACTGTTACAGCCGAAGGACAAATCTCTCCTCCGCAGCCACTTCCATGCTGGTACGACAATCATGTTGCTGTTAAAGAAATGTCGCGGAAAGGCCTCATACCCCGCGAGGAATCCCACCAGATTACCGACGCCGAATGCTTCATGACACTTGTGATTCCCGCATACAATGAAATGCACCGATTGAACGGAATGTTGGAAGAGGCAGTGGAATACTTGGAAGAGCAGTACGGACATCACGGAACACCGAGCAGGAGTAGTAGCAATGGGAAGCTGCAGGCCAGTGGACAGCAGGGAGATCCGCGAAGAGGCTGGGAGATCATTCTGGTCAGTGACGGAAGTACAGACAAGACTGTAAATGTTGCCTTAAACTTTGCGAGGACGCACCAGCTCAGCAAACCACCACCAACATACAAGGGACCTTGGATAGGAAACGGCGGGGCTAAGCCGACGACGATTGCGCCTGGCACGATTCGAGTCGTGAGCCTGGAACAGAACAGAGGGAAAGGCGGAGCGGTCACACACGGTATGAGACACGCGAGAGGAACATACATTGTCTTTGCAGACGCAGATGGAGCAAGCAGATTTACAGATTTGGGCAAGCTGGTCTTGGAGTGCGAGAAGGCAAAGGACAAGAAGGGAAGAGCTGTGGGTGTTGGTTCTCGAGCGCATATGGTTGGCACAGATGCTGTTGTAAAGGTAAGTTTCTTAGTGAAGCCATTTCCACTCGCACCTACTGACTTGTCCAGCGATCCGCTCTCCGCAACCTCCTTATGCGCGCTTTCCATCTCGGCATCTGGCTTCTTACTACGCCCAAGGTGGCTCAGATCAAAGACACGCAGTGTGGATTCAAGCTCTTCTCGCGACCTGCATTGCCTTATATCATCCCATATATGCACTCGGAAGGCTGGATCTTCGATGTGGAAATGCTGATGTTGGCGGAAAGCGCAGATATACCCATGGTGGAAGTGCCAATTGGATGGAAAGAGGTAGTCGGGTCGAAGTTGAATGTCATCAAGGATAGCATAGGCATGGCGGTCGGCCTTGCGTTGCTGCGCGTGGCATGGGGCACTGGAATCTACAGGAGAGATTAGTTCTAACGAGTGGTGCCTTCCGTCGACTACATGAACCCCTCGGTTCCACCTGTCTGCTCAACCTTCACATCAATCGGCAGGAGTGTCCGCTGCTCCCGAATCGTCACTTCACATCAAACGGCTCAAGTGGCTGATGCGATTTGGCATAAGACTTTGGTGCCGCCGGGTGCCACGTTCATCGTCGCCAATCACTTCAGCACAACTTCGGTCTGGCCCAAGCTACGACTCCGATCTCGATAACGAAATACTCTTGATTCACTTGGGCCCACACATGAAGCGCAAGCACGAAGAAGACCCTGCCTGTTCTCCAAGCATGCCTCCGCCATCCACACCTGACAAGTTTCCCCCACTGTAAGTCTTTGCACGTGCC
Organism: Cercospora sesami; assembly: GCA_013365235.1. Taxonomy (NCBI): domain Eukaryota; kingdom Fungi; phylum Ascomycota; class Dothideomycetes; order Mycosphaerellales; family Mycosphaerellaceae; genus Cercospora; species Cercospora sesami. Next base: position 26,469 of record JAASLG010001421.1, read on the forward strand.
TTCTGATGCCACGATACAGTCACACAGCTTTCAGTGCGCCGCTGACTTTGATCGCAGAAGCTCGTATGGCGAAACAGTGCAGATCAAAGTCGGCAAAGGTGACGCGTCAAAGACCTTGCTAGTACACAAGCCGATCCTCACTTTCTACTCGGGCTACTTCGAAGGTGCCTTGCGGGATGGAAGCACATTCTACGAAGCCAAGACAGGAGTCTTCACCTTGCCAGATGAAGATGCCGACGTGTTCGAGAGATTCGTCTGCTGGCTCTACAGCCGCAAAGTCGACTGCGGTACTGGGAAACCTTCTCTTGACCTTGTCTGCAAGCTGTGGGTGCTCGGCGACCGTCGACAAGTGCCGCTTTTGATGAACGAGTGCGTCTCAACGTTACAGGAAAGGGTCGCGAGTCTCTGGTCCGTACCCATAGGTTCTCTGCCGTACATCTACGAGCACACTATGGCTGGATCGGCTTTACGCCGACTGGTTGTAGAGCTAGTTGCTCGGACCGGTGGTCCAAAACTCTTGGAGGATGCACCAGCATTTGTCAAGGAGGCGCTAGAGGACGTTCTAAGAGTAGTATGGACTCTTGATGCCAGTAAGAGGTGGTCCAGGAAAGATGTGGAGAACATGAAGCTTTGCCCTCAGTACCATGTCCACGAAGAAGGTGTGACATGTGAGAAGAAATGAACAGATGCACGCAGCCAAACATTGCCAGGGCATTAGTACACTCTGGCTGCAGCCCTTTGCACATGGACTGGCAGCTGAAATTCCGTTGGCACCCAATGTCTTGAGAACATGTCTGTAGCTGGACAGCGGCGCCCACGGCCAAGGGAGATTCAGAATGCAGCCACAGCTTTGCATTGTTCTTCTGTCGCAAAGCATCAGGGCTTCTCAAGCATACGTTGCGTTTACAGTCATACCTCCGTCTGCAACATCTTCTCGACTGACAGCCTGAAGAACAAGTGGAGGAAAAGAGCGTTGAAATACGAAATGAAGTCCAGATCAACATTGTCACAGCTAACAATCCGGGCCACATTCGGCACAATCTGTTGCATGTGCCAAAAAGCACTGAACCGTACAGTGAAACTCACATCGTCGGCCTAGATCTCAGTTGCAGTCGTCCCTTTACGTGCTGTAAGAGTGAGTGCCGATATTGAGCCTGAAACGCTGTCTGGCCATGCTCGCAATTCTTCACATTGCAGTGTGTGAACACAGAGCACTGCCCGTGGCACGTGCAGCAAAGACAAACAGCAGACGCTTATGCACGACTTGCATGAAAGTACAAACGCGACCTTGCAGAAATCCTTCGGCTTAGCAGATCGAGTGCTGTACCTTCTGCATCCATCAATATACACTTGCTCCTCCAACAATGGCGCCTGTTTCGACGACAGAGAAGTCTCCACCAAGGTCAGTTTCCTTCTCTGCCTCGTGTAATCTAGCGAGCACTGACAGGTCGTTCCTATGATGAGATAGTACAGGTCAAAATCGGATCGAATCCATCGAAGATATTCTCTGTTCACAAAGGCATCCTCATCTTCTATTCTGGCTACTTCGAAGGCGCGCTTCGCCATACTAGCACGTTCACGTAAGCTCGCGATGGCATATTCTGGTTGCCAGACGAGGAGATCGACATTTGGGAGCACTTCGTGGCATTCATTTACAGCAAAACCATCGAGCTATCTGGTGGTTTTGTCCAGAACTTGAAATTGCTCTGTCGCCTCTGGGTATTAGCCGATCGTCGCGAGGTGCCATTGCTGATGAAGAAAATATGAGGCCATCAAGGACGAAGTCTTCGCGGAATGGCAAAGACCAGTGGACCTTCTACCGTACATCTACGCGAACACCGCATCAGGCTCAGCTCTTCGCCGCTTGGTTCTACTACTTGTCGCCCGACTTGGCGATGAAACGGCTATGGTCTCACCATTTCACCCTTCCATATCTTGCTACTTCAACGAAGAATCTCTCCGCGAGCTCTTCGAGCTGGCGTGGAGTCTCAATGACAATCGCCTCTGGGACCAGTGCATTATGCTGAGTTTCAAGACCTGTCCGAAATATCACAGTCACGGGCCGGGAGAGAAGGAGAGGTGTCGAGAGGAGGATTAGCGACACATGACATCTACACCACAATTCATCTCCTGTCAGATGTCTTGCATGGTAGGGAGAAGTTGGCCATTGGCTGTATGATGAACCAAGACAGCGACACGGCTGAAGCTACGCAGTGCGAAACTGGGCTTCGCAAAAAGAATGTTGTGTACGGAAGACATATCTCTCCAGATGGATTTGTCTTTTGAAGCTTCCCCAGTCAAATACCCTCAGAGCATCCCTACTTTACCGAGACAAAGCTCTAGACAAACATTACATTCCTCCGTGCTCCGTTGCCCTGCTACACTTCTCTTACCATACATGCTCGCCAGACCCACTTGCCATCAGTCGGGCAGTGTACCGATTGTGATCAACGACGGTGACTACTGTAGTGAGTTTCAGTGTGGCAGCTTTGGGATGATGTACCGGACTGGGGTCCGTCGTCAGCGTGCAGGGTGCGCTTAGATTGCAAGCCACGCATGAAAGGTAGCGTTGCTCGGTCAGCGCGATGCACACTGCGAAAATTCGCGACAGTAGAATTGGTCTTTTGGCCGAACATGTAACGTAACGACTCGTTAAGAGAGCAGAACCATGAACGACATGTTCTCGTTTAGACACCGACGAATAGGAGGCTTGGCGTTTGGCGTGGTGGATGCCAGGCTCGCTGTGGTGGGCCTAATGCCCGCCCGCGAACGTCCGCGTGCCTCTTTATCTTCGCTACGCGACCAACTGCCAACGTTCGCACACTGCACCGGCTGTCCTCCTCCTATGGACGTAAACATTTTCGCACCGCCTGCGAGCCCTCCGAGTCCTGGCGACTACACATCCTGCGCACCGTGATGTCGGCCCTTGTGCCTCCTGCCGCCAACGAGCGATTCGAGCCGCCTGCCCTGGACTTGGGAGATCATCGCAGTAACATTGCTTCGAGCGTGCGGAGCGGCGCCCCTACCACAAACGGCATCGTCAAGTCCAGCAGATGGGCGCGGAGGACAATCGGGCTCTTTCTGCTCACCGTCACCATCTTCGCCTGGACCAGCACCAACTTTCTTGCGAGTGTACGGCCCCCTTAGTTTCCGAAACAACATGTTGCAGACAACACACTGACATACGAGCAGTCCATCTTTTCTGATGATACCTATTCGAAACCCTACTTCGTCACCTACGTCAACACAGCATTCTTCATTATTCCACTGGTACCGAAACTGATCAAGAGGTGGCGCGAAGATCCCGAAGCACTCAGGGCATGGATAGACGAGCTGCGCCTGCGCGCAAAGGGCAGATACTCCGCTTTGAAGCAGGAAGAGGGAGAGAATGACCGCGGCTATCACGAGAGTCCCATACTACGCAGCACAAGCGCGCTCTTGGATGAGCCTGTTGAAGCCAGCCAGGTGCTCAGCGGTAAGGACCTGGGCATTCCTCCTTCGGACGCTGTCGAGGCGCCTCTGACGGTACTGCAAACCGCGCGGCTCAGCTTGGAGTTCTGCCCTCTCTGGTTTCTGGCAAATTACTTTGTGGCAGCGTGTCTGCAGTACACGACAGTAGCCTCCTCCACCATCCTGACCAGCACGAGCAGTGTCTTTACACTCATTTTTGGTGCCATGTTTAGAGTTGAGCGCTTCACGGTGCGCAAACTACTCGGCGTGCTTGCTTCTCTGGCGGGAATCACTCTCATCTCGTGTCTGGATCTGTCTGGTAAGACAAACGACGATGAACATCGAGGCGACTTTCCCCAAAAGTCACTGAAGGAGATCGCAATCGGAGACTTTATCGCATTTCTCTCCGCAGTCATGTATGGTCTCTACGCAGTTTTCATGAAGAAGCGCATCGGCGACGAAAGCAAAGTCGATATGCCACTTTTCTTCGGCTTCGTGGGCCTCATCAATGTCCTCATTGCCTGGCCTGGACTCATCATTCTGCATTACACGGGCGCCGAAACATTTCAGCTACCTCCGACTGGAGAAGTGACGCTGGTCGTCTTCTTGAACTCGGCAGGCAGCTTGATTGGAGACATTGCATGGGCATACGCAGTGCTATTGACCTCGCCTATTGTCGTTACTGTCGGGCTGAGTCTGACGATACCGCTATCTCTGATCGGCCAACTTGTCCTGGACAACCAGAGAGCAGGGCCGTGGTACTGGTTGGGGGCATTCATCGTGGTTCTGTCGTTTCTTTTCATCAATCACGAAGAGAAGAAGGACGATGAGGTTCCTACACTCCCAGCAGGCGAAGGCCCCAGCGCTGAAAGGCAGGACTTTTTAGCGCGATGATGATCACGTAGTAATATGAATTGGAATATCCGCATCCTTCTTCACTGTCACCTTGCTACTCCATGTACTCCGGCTCAGCCCGCCTGCTGCGCTTCAGCAGTTCATAAGCCAATCCATTGATCTCCAATATCGCAACCTCGATCTCGGGCTTATCGAGCAAGCGATTATGCCATCCTAGCGTATCTGCCACTGCTTCTCGCATGTCTTTGTCGGTGGGAGGCGTGGATGAGTACACTACGTGAATCGCCTCTGCTAGCTCAACCGCATCCCAGTGCCGAGTCAATTGAATCTTGAATTTATCAAGACAAAGCGCTTTCAACCCGCCGACTCCGTACTGTTCAGCAGCAGCGTACATTCGTGCATGCAGGACCAGATGAGGCTCTTGCGTTGCAAGCGGTGAAGGCTCGGGCGGGCTAGTCACCATGCTTCGATTTGCTTGCGGGCGCCTTCTGGGCTGGTTGGTATGGTATGCTGTGTACTCTGTCGCGCCGAGGGGCATCGCATGCATTGTCAGAGCAGAATCTGTTCGCGCTCTGAAAGGTGGTGAGAATGGTGATGCCGGGCCACCGAATGCGCTGATGGCGGATGTTCCGTATACGTGGCCATAGTTTCCTGCATCTGTTCGCACACTTGTGGCGTCGGAACTGTGTCTTGAAGCTGGTGTTGCGGGATCTGGAAGTCGGATGATGGGATCGTAGTCTAGGAGGTAGAAGTATTCTACTATGAGTCTTACGACTTCGTCGTCCTCTGGCAGGGTTATTTGTCCTTCGACGCCTTCCTGAACTTGAGATCAGCAAATGAATCTGTGGCAGCACAGCGCAGGTCGATATATCTTACCCTCCATCTTCCCTCCTTACAAGCTCGATAAATGAACTCTGACCTCGGACACACAATCGCGCGATGTACAGCATGTCTCGTACCCTCTCTCCCAAAAATCACAAGATCAGAAAAGTCCCGAGACTGATATATCGCGGCGAGACCAGCAAGTAGGTCTTGCTTAGATCGTTCTCCCATCGTAACAGCTGCGGTCGATCTCATGCAACCAGGCCTCAAAATGCCTGAGAAGGACGCGTCGTCATCTGATGAGGCAGAGCTACAGTTAAAAGAGCTACATAGCTCTGTCCGTGTTTCTTCTTTGCCATTGCGGCTGTGCTCTTGTACCCGGGCAAGCTTGCGAAACGCAGATCAGGGAAGGGAAGGATCGGTGCTATTCTGGTCTTTTGTGGCTCGTAGGATTAGTTAAGATTGTGGTCATCCATCATGGGCGCTCCTTGCGTGCATGCGGAGAACCACGAAACTGTGGTGCATATGATACGATGCAGAGTGATTCTTATGCTCTCGAGTTTGACGTGCTCTTAATGCTTCTCGGCGGCAGTCTTGCCTTACGAGGTGAGGCAGTCGTGGAGCGTGGGTAAGGTGTAGAGGAGCCCCAAAGTCTTGGCGTTCTTAAAATAGCCGGGATTTTGTGCTTGCCAGACTTCACGAATCCTCTTCCTGCTACATTGAACTGATCGACCATGCCCTACATTGCCATGAAATGACCGGACCACAGACTAGGCGACTTCACCGCATCGTGCGACGATGTCATGTTAGCTCAAGACAATCGAGACTCGTAGAGTGACTCCAACAAGACCATCGCAGAACATGATGCCTCAACAACGCGTGGAACGAACTTATCCTCATCCTATCGGTCTTGACTGGTCCAGGGCTTGACAACAGCCCCAAGAGCCGAATTACTGTACGAAATAATGCTTCAAACCTTATCTAGCATCGAGCTCTATCAAGAATCTGTGGCCTCGCCCAAACATACTCTCTACGTAGAGACGACGACGTTCAGCGCCATCGAAGGTACGAAAGTAGTACTCAGTCATGCTGACAGATAACAAATAGCCGTCCAATACTCACTGGCATTTGTATCTCGGCTGAACACTGCGAGCGGTAGCCAGCTGCGTACGGAAGCCGCGTGCCTCAGCGCTCACCTTGCGGACGGAAACGATCGAGTGTACGAACTTGGAAGTCAAGCTACCGCACACTGCAGCATAAAATTAGTCGCTTGTGTGCCCGCCCGTAGTCCCTCAGTCCACGTCACGCGCACGGAAGCAGTGGAGGGTGGAAAGTGTGCTCTTCCACGTCTCTGATGAAATTCGCACCAAGTGGCCTCGACGTGCGGAGCTAAAGTGCTTCGGTTGTCATCGCAGAGACAGAAGTCATGAAAAGAGTCAGTCCACTAGATGGCCAGCATTTACTCATCCTCGCCTCCTAGTAAGTGGTACTTGACAAAGTCAGTTTCTTAAGGACAACGCCCATAACTTCATATACTACATGGCTCCCACTCTGCTCCCACTCCTAACATCATAGCTTCGCTCTCGCATCGCCCGACAGTCAATCATCACCAAGCTCGAGGCTTTCAGGAACAATCCACACACACCCACACTCACAAGCAAGATGAGGGGCCTCTCACCAATCGCACAGCGCTTCTCAGAGATTCACCCCGACTGCGCTCCCGTTGTGATCCACAAGAGCAGCTCAAACAAGAGCGAACTGGCCGAGAAAGCCCAGAGACAGTACGAGGAAAATCGTGCCTCCCGCCTCCGCGAAAATGCCCAGCCACCGAAGGTGCAACGCGGGAACAAAGTGCTCTGCTCAGACCGCAGAGACTCCATCCTGCGTGACCCGTTTCATCGCGGCAGCCCAGAGGCAACATACAGCCTCTCTTACTCTCGGGCCTACAAGCAAGGCAACCTGAAGGGAACTACTTCCGAGCGGCCCCCTAGCACGCCTCTCGGAGCGATCAAGGAGTCAGGGCCAAGGTGCCACAATGAGCGGAAGTGTGATATGCACGCCAAGGGGTATACGGCGGAGCAGACGCTCATCTTGGCGAGAGAGGATTTGTTGGAGGGGAAGCCTGGTCTCGTGTTGGGGGCTGGGGGTCTCAAGGCTCAGGACTACGACAATGATGCCGAGTAGGAAGATATGGAGGATGGTACGACTGTGATCCGGCGGAGAGAAGTTTGGGGATTGATTGAATCTTCATGAGATTGATGTGCACTGAGGCATTCAGTGAGGACATTTGGAAAAGTTTTAGCGTTGCGGATTTTTGGGGGACGCAATTTGGGTATCGATCGCTCTCGACAATAGATCTCTTCGTAGGCATTGAATGGAGCGATCTCAAGAAAATTTGTACTGCGTTTCTCAGGAGATGAAATCAGTGACATTCACGCATGCAAGCGGACCTCGAGGGCTAGACGCGTCCAAAGCATGTGGACTTCGTTGGGCACACTTGCACAAGACCCATAACGTGCGAAAAGGTCGGAGAAGAAAATGCCAGAAGAGGACAACAAGTGGAGGACGATAGTAAAGGACCGACAGCAGGACGCCAAAGCTAAATCAAATCGAGTTAGAAAGCTCATCAATTGACAGTGGCTTTCGCCAAGACATATCCACAATTGATCGGAGACCGTCCACTTCACCCAATACAACGCTTTCTCAGTACAGATTTCGATTTTCAATCGCTGTGACTTGGGGATAGATAGCTACAAAGTCCTTCAAGGTACTTGCTTTGCTGGTACGAGCAACAAACTTCTTACTTTTTCTGCAGTTGATCTGGTTCGTCTTTCCGCTGACTCAAGAAGATTTTCGCTAGAACTCGGAATCCAAGAATCCTTCCCCAAAGCTTGAGTCGTGCGCAGTACAAATTTGGCCCGCGAAATGTCGACTGCGTACAAGATGTTCGATGGTGTACTGAGTCCTGGCGTTTCTGGACAACCGACTTCCATGATGACGACCGACCACCATGTTTACAACAAGTAAGTGCATTCCGACGCATACAAGATCGCTGGTTGGGAAAATGTCGTGCTATGACACATTCGACAAATTTTTGCTGTTTCGCTGCGAAATCGGATTCATATGAGAAGTGGTCGCGAACAGGAGAAGTCTCAGCCCCGGGCGATCTTGCAGTGAAAAGAGATCAAGGAATGCGCTCGAGTCGATGTCCTGGCGGCAAGAGCACCTGCGGCAATGAGGATCGGCTCCGGCGCCGAAATCCTCCAAGCGGCATGCGATTGGCATTGAGATATGGGCAAATGGACTAATTGATCGCAGCCCTCTCAACTCGAGATACTGCTCGACGGAGATGAAGTATATCTTCTCTCCTCACAACCGCTTCAGCACATGGCGCCAACTCTGGGTCTACCTCGCAGAGTCCGAGAAGGAGCTCGGACTGCCGATTTCAGATGTCGCCATTCAGCAGATGAAAGATCATATTAGCATTGAAGGTGACGAGTTCGGCGCCGCTGCTATTGAGGAGAAGCGCAGACGTCACGACGTGATGGCCCACGTCCACACGTATGGCGTTGTCGCACCTGAGGCAGCTGGTATCATTCATTGGGGAGCTACATCATGGTACGAATTTCGTCTTGATAATAGGTGTTTGCCGATGCTCACGAGTCCCCAGCTACGTTACCGACAACGCAGATCTCATCTTTCTGCGAGATGCTCTTGATCTTATTCTGCCTAAGTTGGCAGCTGTTATCCAGCGCCTCTCGGCTTTCGCAATGGAGTACAAGGATCTGCCTTGCCTTGGATACACTCACGGCCAAGCAGCTCAACTCGTCACAGTCGGGAAGCGCGCATCCCTCTGGGTCACTGATCTCCTCCGCAACCTCCGTGGCCTAGAGCGCCAACGTGAGGAAATCCTTAATTCCTTCCGTGGCGTCAAGGGAACCACCGGTACACAAGCCAGCTTCTTGACAATCTTCAAGGGCGATCACGCAGCGGTCGAGAAGCTTGACGAGCTCGTCACCGAAAAGGCAGGTTTCAAGAACGCCGAGATCTCCACCAGCCAGACATACTCCCGCTTGATCGATGTCGATGTCCTCCACGCATTGAGCTCTTTCGGTTGCGCTTGTGAGCGCATTGGTGGCGACATTCGTCATTTGGCCATGTTCAAGGAGGTCGAGGAGCCGTTTGAAGCCGACCAGATCGGTTCCAGCGCGATGGCTTACAAGCGCAACCCAATGCGTTCGGAACGTCTCTGCTCGCTCGGAAGGAAACTGCGTAACTTCTCTGCCGATGCGGAGCAGACTTATGCTTCGCAGTGGCTTGAGCGCAGTTTGGACGATTCCGCGATTCGAAGAATCAGTCTGCCTGAATCGTTCCTGAGCGCAGACGCGTGTTTAATCTTGGTTAGTACGGTCTTTCACTTCTCTCGTTGCACACTGCTGATTCAATTCTAGCTGAACAACATCTCAAACGGCCTTGTCGTTAACAAGGCTGTGATCGCCAACCGCATCGAACAAGAACTGCCCTTCATGGCCACTGAGAACATCATCATGGCTCTCGTGGAGAAGGGCAAGTCAAGACAAGAGGTGCATGAGGAGATCCGGTAAGTACTCAATTATCTGTTTCTTGTCGTGAATACAGCTAACAGATTCCAAGTGTGCTTTCTCACCAGGC